>PVKB01006373.1:0-64205 GCA_004027205.1 Ctenodactylus gundi | reverse complement strand
GGGGGGGGAGGCTAGAGAAATGGCTCAGTAGTTAAAGTGCTTGCCTAGCTAGCACTAAGACAAGCACTAAGTGCCCAAGTTTGATTCCCCAGCACCACATAAACTGGGCATGATGATGCACACCAGTAATCCCAGCATTTGGGAAACTGAGACAAGAGGATTGCTGTGAATTCAAGGCCAGCCTGGGCTCCATAGTGAGTTCAGGACCAGCCCGAGCTACAGAGCAAGACCCTGTCTCAAAAAGAAAGAAAGAAAGAAAGAAAGAAAGAAAGAAAGAAAGAAAGAAAGAAAGAAAGAGAGAGAGAGAGAGGGAGGGAGGGAGGGAAGGAAAGAAAAGAATCAAGGCAGCAAACGGAAAGCAGTACCAAATATGGAAGATATTAATCCAGCTATGTCAGTATTTACTCAGTTCATCAATGGTCAGAATAAACCATCAAAAGGTAGAAATTACCATTCTAGACTCTTCCAGGCAAGATAGTGGCCAAGTAACAGGACTGCTCAATGTATCCTCAGAGATGCACTTAAAGAATTGACATTATAGTTAAAAACTGCCTGTTCAACTTATCTCGGAGAGGGAGGAACACCCCAGCAATTGAAAGGAGGTGATGGAACTACAAACACATCAGAAGCAGAACTAAACAACAGCCTAAGAAGTCACTCTAGGCCGACTGTGAACAGACACAAGCCTCCAACATTCACCGACAGAGGTAAGAGCAGATCCAGGAGAAGTGGGAATTGACAGCAGCTAGTAGCCCCAGCCTCCAGAAATGAACTTGCAGATAGTACAAACTGCAAATTCTCTGCAACCTTCCTCTAGAAAAAGCCTCCTGGGGCCTAGACCAGCTCAGAAGAATCAGTACTTGGCAGACAAAACAGGTAATGTAAGCAGGAACCATTTGAAAAAAGAACCTGAGCCTGAACTGTTTAAGTAAAAGAAGCATCAGATGGGCCACATCAGGGTTTTGGGGGACACTCTTAGACAGTGCCCAGGAAGAAACTGGCACAAGAGACGTTGCAGAGAGGCGATAAAGCAAGGACAAAAACCACATGATCATCTGAATAAACGCAGAAAAAACCTTTGACAAAATACAACATCCCTTTCTGATCAAAACTCTTATGAATACAGGTATAGAAGGACACTTCATCAAGCTGATAAAAGCAATATATGTTAATCCTACATCTAACATCATTCTAAAAAGAGAAAAACTGAATACATTTCTCCTCAAATCAAACAAGGCAAGGCACCATTCTTATTTAACATAGCGCCTGAAACCTTAGCCAGAGCAACCAGGCAAAAGAGTGGAACAAAGGGAATACACACAGGAAAGGAAAAAGGCAAATTAGCCTTATTTGCTGAGGACCCCAAAACCTCTACCAGAAGACACTTGGACCTAATAAATAAATTCAGCCAAGTTGGAGGATATAAAATCAACACACAAAATTCAGTAGCATTCCTCTACAGCAACAGTGAAAACAGAGAAAGAGATTAAAAACAAACATTCACAGTCACCTCAAAGAAAATTAAATATCTAGGAATCAACCTAACAAAACAAGTGAAAGACCTGTATATTGAAAACTACAGTACCCTGAAAAAAGAAATCAAAGAGAATCTTAGGAAATGGGGGAAGGAGTGAGAAGGTTGAAAGGAGAAAGGGAGGAGATAGGTAAATCTAAAAATAAGATTAAAATGAAAGAAAGAAAGGAAGAAAGAAAGAAAGAAAGGAAGGAAGGAAGGAAGGAAGGAAGGAAGGAAGGAAGGAAGGAAATGGAAAGGCATCCCCTGTTCCTGGATAGGTAGAACCAACATTGTCAAAAATGGCCATACTACCTAAACTGATACACAAATTCAGTAAAATCCCAACCAAGATACCAACAGTATTTTTTCACAGAACAAGAAGAAAAATCTTAAAATTTATATGAAACTGCAAGAGGCCCGAAATAGCAGAACAATCCTAAGCATCAAAACAAATGCAGGAGCCATCACAAAAATAATGTGGTATTGGCACAAAAACAGACAGGTGGATCAATGGGATAGAATTGAGAATTCAGAAACATGCCCAAGCAACTTCAGCCAACTGATCTTCAATACAGGGACAAAAAAAAAAAAAAAAAAATGCACTGGAGTGAAAATAGCCTCTTCAACAAATGGTGCTGGGAAAACGGGCTAACCACATGCAGAAGAATGAAACTAGACCCACAACTTTCACCATGCACCAAAATCAAGTCAAAATAGATTAAATTCTTAGACATTAAAATGGGAACATTAAATTTTGGGAAGAAAAATTAGACAAAACCCTTGAAGACGTAGGTATAAGCAAGGAAGGACTTTCTCAATATAACACCCACAGCACAAGAGATAACATCAAGAATCAACAAAAGGGATTGTACGAAATTAAAGAGCTTCTGCACAGCAAAAGAAACAACCAGCAGAGAGAAGAGAGCACCCGTGGAATGGGGAAAATACGTGCCAGCTTCTTTTCAGACAGAGGGCTATTATCAAGAACATACAAAGAACTGAAAAAAATTAGACCATCCAAAATAAAGGACCCAATCAAAAATGGGAATCTGAAATGGATAAACAGTTTTCAAAAGAAGTCTGAATGACCAATAATACATGAAGAAATGTTCAACATTTTTAACCATCAGAGAAATACAAATTAAAATAACACTGGGATTCTATCTAACGCCAGTAGGAATGGCTGCTATTAAGAACTCGAAAAGCAACAAATGCTGGTGAGGCTGTGGAGAAAAGGAGCCCTCCTACATTGCTGGTGGGGCTGCAGACTAGCACAACCACCCAAGAAAGCAGTATGGTGATTCCTCAAAAAGCTGAAAATCGATACGCCACTTGACCCAGCCCTACCTCTTCTGGGGATCTTCCCAAAGAGTTAAAGTCATCATACAATATGCAATAGTAGTAGATGCATTCCCATATTTATAGCAGCACAGTTTATTATAGCCGAATCTTGGGAGACGCCAATATGCCCCAGTACGGATGACTGGATAAAAAGAAGATGTGGTATACATATACGCTATGGAGTATTACTACTGTGCCATTAAGAATAACAAATTTGAGCCATTTGTTGGAAAATTGATGTGCCTTGAGACCATTATGCTCAGCAAAATGAATCAGACCCAAAAAGTTAAATATCATATGGTTTCTCTAATATGAGAAAATCACACCATAAAAAATGTAAAAGATATAAAAGAAAGTAAGAAAAGAGACTTTTTAGAGAAGGAAAGGGAAAGTGGAGGGGGCAGGAGAAAGGGTTGAACGGGGAAAGGGATGTGATATGTAAAAATAAAATAATAAAAAATTATAATATCTATTTTTTTAAAAGATACAAGTAACCAAAGCCAATCAAAAAACAAAGCTCAAGTGAACACTGTCTACGTGAAACTCCTTTTAAATATATGGGCATGTATAAATCAAAACAAAGGGACAAAAACTGGGTGTGGTTCATGCCTGTAATCCTAGCACTAGGCTGAAGCAGAGTGTAGCTGCAAGCCTGGGGTACACTGCCAGTCCAGGATGACCAGCCTGGCCTACAAAGAGGCTGAGGCGGGAGAATCCCATGTATCTCAGTTACTTTTTCATTGCTGGGACACAATACCCTGACTCCTACAACTTAAGTAAAGAAAGGCTCATTTTAGCTCATGGTTTCAGAAAGTCTCAGTCTGCTCACGAGCAGCCGGCAGTGGCGGGAGCTCACAGCAGAGGCCTGACAGAGAGTTTTTCCTCCTTGGTGAGTAGGAAGGAGAGCCTCTCAGGAAAAACAGAGCTGGTGCGTATTCTTCCAGGGCTGTTCCAGAGACACACCCCTTCCGAGTTCAGCCCCAGTGAGCTGCCCCTTCCGAGCACATCCCACTTTTTGGCAGCACAGGAAATCTATAAATTGACCCCCACGATCGAATCACCTTCTGAATGGGAGGCTTTTGAGGGACATTCCAGGCCCAAACCACAGCAATGTCAGTCCTGGCGTTGGAGAGCAGCCTGGGCAACGCAGGAGACCCTAGCTCCTAAAAGTAATGATAATAAAATAAATAAAATAACAGTAACTGCAAAGTGTCTGAAGGGCACACTGCCTTCCTCCTGCACAGGCAGCAGCACATGGGGGATACAGCAAGGCACCCAGTGAGGGCTCCCCAGGCCAGGCCCGGCCCCAGGACCAGGTCGGTGCCTGGTGAGGACTCCCACCCAATGTGAATGCTGTCCGCTGTCACCTCAGCCCTTGCATTTGACATGACATAGACAGTCTCCAGGGTTCCACCGGTCACCCCGCCCTACTGGACCCAGGACGCTCAGGGGCTGGAACAGGAGACCAGTCCCCATGTTTACCCCTCACCTCAGTAAGTCCTAATGTCCTCCTATGATCTGACATAATCAATAAATCACTGCCACCTCAGTTTTCCAGCCACATAAATCCTACTTTGCTTCCTCCATGAGTGACAGAGGTTAAGAAAATAGAGTAAGATTAGGCCTTAATTACGCTGTCAGAATGCAGCTTTTCTGCTGCGTTTACCCGGCCTACAGAGGTGGGGGTTTAGAAAGAGCAGTGAAGAAAGGCATATTTTTCAAAGACTTAAAATGCGTAAAATTCATTTTAATAAGAAACAGATGTACCATAACTAATTAGAATGAATAATTTTCTGATAACGAGAAGCCTTGATTGGAACCCACTGGAATGAAAAGCGTGACACCGGCAAAAACGAAGAGGAATGGGGCCCACCCGGAACCCAGAGATCAGACAGCGCCCGTTACCAGCCCGGATGGGCCAGCTAGGGCTGATTAGGTTCGCCTAAGCTAATCAAAGGCAGAAGGTGGCCCACAGCCCATCTATGGACAGCAGACAGGTTCATTCTCCCACACAGCGGCTGCTGCCAGGTGTGGAGGGGTGTGCCTGTAATCCAAGCACCCTGTGAGGCTGGGGCAAGAGGATCACAAGTTTAAGCCCAGCCTGGGCAACCTAGTAACTTGGCAAGATCCTGTCTCAAATAAAAATAAAATGGACTAGAGATGTAGCTCAGCATAAAGGCCCTGGGTTCAATCCTCAGAACCATAATAATAATAATAATTGTAATAATAATACAGCTGCCATGCAATGCTTTAAAATATACATCAATGAGGTTGAGGCAAGCTCACAGTCAACAAGGATGACTTAGCATAGATACTGTTTCAACTTTTTAACTATACAAATAAAAGGACTGAAGATATGGCTCAGTGGTAGAGTCATTGCCTAGCATTTCTGAGGCACAGTTTGATCCCCAGCACCAAAAAACAAAGGAAATAAAAATTAAATTTAAAAGTGAAGCGTACATGAGTTTGTTGCTGTTGTTGTTGTTGGTTGTTGGTTTGTTTATTTTTGAGCCAGGGTCTCACTCCATAATCCAGGCTGGTCTTGAATGCACTATGTAGCCCAGACTGGCTCAAACCCTTGTGCCTCAGCTTCCTAAGTGCTGGAATCCCAAGTGGGCAGCACCCTGTGCCCCCAGTCCCTCCTCTCTGTCTCTCTGCCACATATAAGATTTACCGCTTCCTCTGTCTCCTCATGCTCCTGCCTTGGTTCTTTGTGAGCCTGGCTGCCTGCTGTGACAACCACAGATGTAGTGACCCACTGTATCTGGCCTTAGAGGAAAATACCAGAACTGTGCATGCACAGGCTTTATTTCTGTCGTCATTCTCTAAGGAACACAGCATGACAACTATTAGCCTAGGATTT
The DNA here is from genome assembly GCA_004027205.1 of Ctenodactylus gundi. Taxonomy (NCBI): domain Eukaryota; kingdom Metazoa; phylum Chordata; class Mammalia; order Rodentia; family Ctenodactylidae; genus Ctenodactylus; species Ctenodactylus gundi. The sequence continues at coordinate 58,485 of PVKB01006373.1, read as the reverse complement.
ATGCCTGTTGGGTCTGAAGCCCCCCAGAGAGGACTTTGAGCACGCCGGAGTGAAGTGGGAGCTAGAGGGAAGGTTGGCAAACGACAGAGGGCCCTGGGGCAAAAGGCGAGGAACCGGGCAGGGCATGGACAACTATGTCAAAGCACGTCACAAAGCTAACAAAGGTCACCCTGCTCCGCAAAAGACCACAGGCACACACACACACAGAACCTAAAGTCTCAGGCCACCACCAGTGTCCACCGACTTCCCTTGTTGCCAGGGCAACGCCTGAGGCATTGGATGCTGTGGCAGGTCCCCCACAGACCTTCTGTGGGCACAGGCTTCCCCGTCTGACAGGTAAGCTGAGTCCAGAAACCCAAGTTGGCCACGTATCCTGTCAACCTCCAGCCATGAGCCTTCCCATACTCCCAGAACCTGAGAGGCTCAGTTCCTGCAGCTCCTAGCCCTCCTCACTGGCCTCCTGCCACTCTGTGGAGGACACTTTCCCCTCAATACTCTCAGTATTTCTTGCTATTTCTGTATGCCCTGCTCAGTTTTTTGTTTGGGATACCAAGGCCCTAGGTGCAGAACCTGAGGATGCCATAGGCCAGATGCAAATACAACACCATCTGAGCGAAGAAACCTGCACACCTGTGGACCTGCAGGGTCCTCCCAGGGCCACGAAGGAGGGCTTTCCCTGCTGCCACAGTGCCAGGAGACCCCCCCACCCCCAATCCCAGCTGGCCTGAGCCAGCGTTCCTGGTCTGACTTCCCAGCGCTCCATCCTCTGCTCAACTTTTTCCTTTCTTTCTTTGTAGCACTCACCCAACTTTCTAGCATAATACTATGAGCCTACTTACTGTATTTGTTTCTTTTATATTTTAAAAGTAATTTTAAATTTCTAATGCTTAAATATTAATTGAAATGTCTATTAAAAGTTATTTTTAAATCAAAGAGACAAACTTTGATCTGAAATCCCCCCACCCCACCCCTAAAAATCACCTCTGTAAGTTAAAACACAGGGGACCTGGGAACTCAGTGACTGGGACAGGAAAGCATTTTTGGAGGTTGAGTGTCCCTCTCATGAACCCAAATATATGCTGATCTCAACAGTGTGGAGCTGGAGAGTCCCCTCAGCCTGTGAGGGGCTGACAGAGCATCCCGTGGCTTTTGCCCTTTGCAATGTCATGCGCAGGACTGAGGGGATCTTCTTATGAGGCCAGGAAGCCAGGATCCTCGCAAGTTCCCGCCTGTTTCCCTCGCTTGCAGCCAATTCTGAGCGTTAGTTTCTCTGATTATACAAACCATCCTCACCTTACCATAATTCCACTTTTGATTTTTTGAATTTACAAAGGTAGGAAAGCAGTATATATTTCACAGAAAATGTTCATGGAATTTTGGAGCTGGCTCCTTCCTCAAGCTGGCAATACCCAGAAGGAGTGTCTCTGGGGTGCTGGGCTGGGGAGTGAGGCAAACCTCCTGACAGCCCAAGGCACTGAGAGGAGACACCAGACCCCGAGGTGGTTTATGCTGCTCAGGAAGGACATTTTTTTCAACTTGGGGTAGCTCAATTTAGAATAAGTGTGCTGGGACATAGGGACATAGCCCCATCGTAAGCTGAGCATCCGTACCACCTTCAAGTGTGCCATCAAGAGAAGAGCAGCACCTCTGCTGGTCAGGGTGGACATCAGACTGTCTGCATGGGCGCCCCTTGTGGCTTCACCACTTGCCCGCCAAGTAAGGAGGACCCTGAACGCTGGAACCTTGGTTTCCTTGTCTGAAAGGGGAATGATTACAGTGTCTACCTCAGCGTGTGTGAGGGTAAAATAAGATCATGTATGTGGAGGGTTTAGAGCAGAAGGGTTTAGAGCTGGAGGAATGGCTCAGAGGTTAAAGCGCCTGTCTAACAAGCACTAAGTACCTGAGTTCAATTCCCCAGCACCACATAAGCCAGGCATGGTGGTGCACACCTGTAATAACAGCACTTGGGAGGCTGCGGTAGGATTGCTGTGAGTCCGAGGCCAGCCTGGCTACCTAGGGAATTCAGGACCAGTCTGGGCTACAGAGCAAGACCCTGCCTCAAAAAAAAAAAAAAAAAAAAAAAAAAAAAAAAAAAAAAAAAAAAAAAAAAAAAAAGAATACTCCTTGCAGAATGACGGAATAAAGAGCTGGGGTAGGGGAGCGGCAGCAAGAGCACAAACCCCATTGTGCCTGTTTGGGTTGGACTCAGGCTCTAACAAGAACTCACAAGCTATTATAATTGGCCCATTGTACTCCCCCACCTCGTGTAACACGAGGTGGGGCTACGGGGCACCAGGACAGGCTGCGTGAGGCCTAACAGTGTAACGGCAGTTGCATGGTACCCAGCAACAGCACCGCAGAAATGTCTGCTGCTATCCACCACTTCCTCCGGTGAGAGGAGCGCCCATACCAGGTGACACCCGGAGGCAGAACGAATTATTTGTGTAAGCATCATGAGAAACCTTGCCCACTGGCATAAACCTGTAATGCCAGCACTCTGGGAAGCTGAGACAGGAAGATCACAAGTTTGGGCGCAGCCTGGCCAAGGTAGTGACTCAAGGGGACCCTGTCCTAAAAACAAAATGCTGGGAATGGAGCTCAGCGTGAACGTTCTTGTCTTGATCCCCAGTACCACAACCACACCAAAAGAATTCTTGGAAAAATCTCTTATTTCCAGCTCAGTACTTTGCACAACCATTCAAAACACGTCAACAAAACAAGACAGCACACCTGGCAGCGCTGGAGAACTCGAGTGACTCTCCACAAGGACCTAGGCTTTTTGTCTTTCAGGAGGAAATGGGTGGATCCCCCGGAGGACGACGGGAAGTAGATGGTTGCTGCCCACAGGATGTAGCTCCAGGTACAACACCATTTTGCTGTCTTGTGGAATCCTCCCAGACACGAATAAATCTTGCCATGTGAAATTAACAGGAGCCAGCCCTGGAATTGCGCCCCCTCGCTGACCTGCCGAGTGCGAAGATTTAAAAGTTGAGGCCTCTGCGTGTTGATTTTTTTTTTCTTTTTTTTTTTTTTTTTGCTGTAGTTCCTCCCACTACTTCGACTGTGGGTCTCTATACACAATGCAAGGTCGCTGCCTCGAGTCCATTAATTCAGGGAGTTAGCGGGGCTCGGTGGAGCAGGCCTGTAATCCCCGCACTGTGAGAGGCTGAGGCAGGGAGATCAAAGCTTCAAACGCACGCTGAAAAACTTAGCAAGACCCTGAGGGCCCTGGGTTTAATTCCCAGTACCAACCACAACATACACACACACAGACATGCCCGTGTACCCATCCAGGAACGGGGAGCCTCACTCCGGTGGGCAAGGAGAGCACCGCGCAGTGTGTGCGTGGAAGTGTGGACCCAGGTGGGTGCTCCAGGGAGGTGTGCAGATCCCGGGAGCCTGGCCCAGGCGCCTCACCGAGGCGGCAGCCCTGGAGCGGACAGAAGCGCAGGACGCAGTGGCATGCCTGCTGTGTGCGGGTGGAGTGAGGGCAGGGGCTAGAGTCCGGGGCACAGTCCCACAGAGAGGAGGGGTACGGGCAGAGAGCCGAGGGAAGGCCCCCGGGACCTGGAGGCCACAGCGCGCCGGGGAATGGGAGGGAAGGGGGCGGGCGTTTCCTGTGAGCACTCAGGAGGCAGGTACTGCAGAACATTAAGCAACGGACTTGTGTAATCAAGCGTCCACGTATGAAGTGGCTCTGGGGCCGTCACAGAAGAAGCCAAGAGAGCTAGACACAGGAGACCCGCAAGGGACCTTGGCAGTGCTGTGGGAGGCCGGGATCCCGGAGCTGGGAAGGCGGTGCAGAGCGAAGCCGCAGCCAGGAGGAAGAGCACGGGCTGGTGGGACACTCCACGGCGGTCTCCAAAGGCCATGGGCAGACTCGGGCTTTACCTGCGTCCTGGGCTCCATTCCTCCTGCCCTCTGGCCACTGGCTGTCCTGGGATGGGGCAATATTTCCAGTACTAGGGATGGAATCCAGGCCCTTCAGCGAGCTACAGCTTGCGCTCCTTTTATTGTCTGTTGGAGACAGGGTCCCCTTAAGTCGTTGCGTTGCCGAGGCCTGGTTCAAACTTGCCATCGCCCGCCTCAGCCTCCCCAAGTGCTGGGCCTGGCTTTGCGGATTCTTAACAAGTCCATGAAAAGGCATGCGTATCTTTTAATCCACAACATGGCTCATCCATGGTACAAGTAGACAGCAAGGATTATAATTTAAAAGCCAGGTGATGGGGACAGCCAAAAAACCCAAACTAAAATGCCCCTGCCACAGGAAAGAGGGTAGACACGGCCTTGCAGCTTGCCTCTTGGAATCTGTGCTTCCAAGATATAAATGACTAACTCTTCCTGGAACTACGGGAAAGATGTTTTTCTCAGGATGTCGCTGTGAAAGGACTTGGCAGGTGTCCAGGGGCCACTTTGCATCACTTCTTGTCCTTTGTACAGTGCCCTCCAGCCCAGGGCACGTGGAGGGAACTGAGGGCCCTAGCAGAAATTCATTGATCCAGTCTGAAGATTTCTACACAGCTATACAATCCTACAATTAGGATTATAATGTATACTCTGGTCATTTTATTCCATGATCTTTTTGGGTTTTGTGTTTGACTGTTTAGTACTAGCGGTCAAGCACACAACTCTCATACCAGATGACATCCCCACCCCCTTCTGATGTTTTATTTCAAGACATTATCTCATCAAGTTGCTAAGTTGCCCAAGCTGGGCTCAAACCTGTGATCCTCCTGCCTCTGCTTCCCAGAGTGCTGCTCCACCAAGACACAGGCTCTGTGATCTTTTCATTGATGAACTGATAATTACTTATAACTATACTCCTGTTTGAGGAACAGTAACAGCTAATCCTCTGGTCATTCTTACTGTCTGCCCAGTGTTAGTCTAAATGCTCTGCGCATGAACTCACTCAATTCTTACCTCTGAGAAAAATAGGCTGTCCGCTGAGTCACTGCCCAGGGTCACCCAGGTGGCAAGAGGCAGAGCCAGGAATTTAGCCTAGGCAGGGCTCTTCCCTACCACCACCACATTCTGATTACATCTGGGCCACCCTGACCGATAGGTGCCATCTTATGATTCACAACTTGACAATGATGGGAAAGCAATACACATTCATTAAAACCAGTGCTTTGGATCTTGAATCTGTATCTTTCCCAGGCAGCAAAGGGCAGTCTGGTTGTCTGGGGATGCTGGAAAGTGGCAGGAAACCATGGCTTCCAGTGACACGATCACCAGTGCAAACAACCGACATCAGCATACTGTTGCTAAGCCAGGATGTTGCATAGGGTAGATGTATTGATCGCATTTTCAACTTAATCCTGTTGTCAACCACAAATGACTTTACTGGGACAGAACCCATTGTAGGTCAGTAGCATCTGCATGCACAGATTGAAAAGTACTAAATAATAAGAAACAACTGTGTCCCCATCATCGTTCCTTTTTATTTATTTAATTTCAATTGTTTGTTTATTGTTGTGGTACTGGGGATTGAGCTCCAGGCCTTCATGCTAAACTACATCCATGGTCCTGTATTTTTTTAATTTTTAGTTTATTTTTGTTTTGTTTTTCTTTCTTTCCTCCTCCTCCTCCTCTTCATCCTCCTCCTCCTCCTCCTCCTTCTTCTTCTTCTTTTCTTTTCCTTTTTTGAAACAAGGTTTTGCTCTATAGCCCAGACTGGTCCTGAACTCACTGGTGTAACCTAAACTGGCCTTGAACTCAGGACAATCCACCTGCCTTAGCCTCCCACCTGCTGGGATTATAGGCCTGAGCCACCATGCCTAGCTTTTTTATGGTGCTGAGGAATCAAACTCAAGGCCTTGAGCTTTTAAGGCAAGCACTTTAACTGCTATGCCATTCCTCCAGCCCCTTATTTTTATTTTAAGATAGGGTCTCACTAAGGTGCCCAGGCTGGGTTCAAATTTGCAATCCTTCTGCCTCAGTTTCCAGTTTCAGTGCTGGGATTCCAGGACTGGACCACCAGGCTGTCTAGACCCTTCTGCTATCACCTGATCTAAGTCTTGTTTCAGATGCTAGCCTGCCACCCTTCCTCCTCTGGCAAAACCCTGACCTTACTCACTATGCTCAGTCCCCTCCTAGATCCACGGATTAAGATGCAGCACACACTGCTGTGTAGAGAGGGGCAGGCTGCCTGGAGGACAGGTCTCCATACTGGGTGGGACTGAAAGAGCGTTCAGGAGGGATGGGAGAAGTCAGGGTACTTCTTCACCCTTCAGAGGGGGGGAGACTTCCCAAAACTTCCCTATTCACTCACCACCCCACCGCCACCACCACCCCTGTATGTCTGTCTGTCTGTCTTTCTCCATCCAGGAGTTCAAGACAAACTCTTGGTGTGATTATCAGCCCTTTCTCTGTCCTTTCACCTTCTGTCCTGAGATCAGAGACCTTTGCTTTGTGAGTTTAGGCTACCCAGGGGCCTGGAATAGTACTTGGCTCAGGAGAGACGCTCAGTAAATAGTTGAGATGCAAAAGGCAGACAAAGGAATGGTGGGGAACGTCTGCCTCCAAGCAGACAGACAGCCCTGGCTGGGATTACCTGCCTCAGGCAGTCTCTAGCAATGTGATACGGGCCCTCCCTTCAACTCCTGCCCTGCCTGGAGCACAGATGGCTTTGGTTGTTTTTGGTTGACCCCTTCCCCACCCTGCTCTGGAGGAGGTGTGTTTCTCACATTTGGTGAGCTCTTTTGGGATCAGCCATGCCTGGGTAGAGTCAACAAAAAAGGCAGGGCTGGGATCCAGATTCCTACTCACTTCCTGTAACTAACCGAGAGGGAGGTGTGGGGAAATCCAGTCTTGCTGTGCAGAGGACACGTATCGCAGGTATGAAATGCCAGGCCTCTCTCTCACTCCAGCTTGCAACACTTTGGACAACCTTTGTCTCTGACTCAACAGTCTTGGATAGCCTTGGGTGGAAACAAGGCTGTGGGTCTCAGCCCTGAATTTTGCTCGTTTCCTTCATGGAATGAATAGCCAGTACACATTCAGTGAACAGCTAAAAATCAATGTCCAAGCTGATAATTTGTAAGGAATTTTGAGCGATTAGCCTGGTACTACAGCTAGGCATATACGTTAGTGGTAGAACATTGGCCCTGGATATAAAGGTCTGGGGTTTGATCACCAGCACCACAAATAGACAAAACTGATATTTAGTTATTTATTTATTTGTTTATTTATTTAAGACAGGGTCTCTCTCTGTAGTCCAGGCTGGTCTTGATCTCAGTATGTAGCCCAGGCTGGCCTCAGACTCATAACAATCCTCCTGCCTCAGCCTTCAGAGGTCTGAGACTACAAGTGTGCACAACCACTCCTGGCTGAGTGTTATGCTGTACTGGAGGATTGAACCCAGGGTCTTGCAGGTGGTAGGCAAACACTAACTACTTGGCTACACGCCCAGCTCACTATACCTACTGTGCAGGAGAACAATCGGGGAAACTCAGAAAGCATTAGGAAACAAAACAATGACCCTGCTTTCACTAGGGGCACTCAGTCTAGGACAGACAGGTGACTATGAACTATGTAGAGGTAACACAGCATCCGCTAAAGGGATGCGTGTGGTGGAAGGTTTTTTCTCCCCCCACCCCCCACCCAGACAGGGTCTCACTCTGTAGCCCAGGCTATTCCTGAGCTCACTGGTGTAGCCCAAGCTAGCCTTGGACTCAGAATAATCCACCTGCCTCAGCTTCCTGAGGGCTGGAATTATAGGCATGCACTACCACGCCCAGCTCTACATGAGGCTGGGAAATCAACTCAGGGTGCTGCACTTGCAAGGCAAGTGCTTTAACCACTCTGCCATTCCTCCAGCCTCATAGCTTTTATCCTGAAAGAATTGTAATGGTGATCTTCCGGTCAAGATGGCAGGCGAGTTACAGCACTGCACAATGTCTCCTCATTGACCCACTTACAAAATCAAGAATCTAGTTAGAAAATGAGTGTTCAATGTAGCTAGGAAAGAGAGGAGCATCCCCAACAAGTGAAAGGAAGCCAGGGGAAGGTCAGAAATCCCAAAGGAACATCAAAAGCAGAGAAAAGGAAAAATCCCAGCAGCTGAGGAAGCTGCCACAGGTCGGCTGCAAACGGCTGGAGCCCCAGGCCGCTGTAGAAGAAGGAAAGTCCACTGGGCCCAGAATATCTGATGGAGAGGGGAGAGGAAGGATCACCCCAACAACTGACAGTAGGCCTGCGGAAGGTCAGAAATCCAGAAGTCATGTCAGAAGTGGAGCAGCAGCCAGCTTGGCGCGGCCCTCAGCTGCCAGCCCCCACAGACCACAGTTGGAGGAAAGCCCAGAGCCAGAACCTCAGTCTGAGGTAAGCGCAAATCTGGGAGAAGTATAAATTGTCGGCGACTGGCAGCCCCAGCCTCTGAGAAATGAACCCGTGGGTAGTGTATACTAAAAATGCAATGTGTACTCCCCTAGAAAAAGCCTCCAGAAGCCCACATCAGAGGAGTGCTTGGCAGCCATAACAGGCAATGGCATCAGCAGGAGCCATTTTAAAAAGAAGGAAAAAAAATTAAAAGCCCCAAACTGAACCCTTTAGAGTAAAAGAAAGCTCAGAAAAGCTCATCAGAACTTTTGGGCTCACCCATAAACAGTGCCTAGGAAGAAACTGGCACAAGAGGCAGGGGGTGGGGGGAAAGGCTGCTGATCCCCTGAATGACTCAGGGTAGTAGGCACACCTCCAAGGGTGGAGAGCCCGCCCTGGGGGAGGGGAACCGGGACAGCCAGGAGAGCTTTGCTGAGGGGGCTTCGGAGAATAAGATACTTCAAAAGGGTACCATCGCCCCGTCCCTCCCACATGTGCAGGAGGCTTCTGGGTCACTGCTGCCCTGCACACCGGAGGCATCTAGGATGGGGCTTCCAGAGGCTTCCAGGGAATTTCATCACCCTGTCAATCCTGAGCCCCAGAGGCTTCCAGAGGCATCTGGGCCTGGGCCTTCACCAAACCCGTCTTTCCTGTACACCAGAGACACAGCCAGAGACAGTAGAACCATGAGGAAATGTGGTAATATATCTCCTACAAAACAACCTCACACTCCAGAAAATGATACCAGGGATCTTGAAATAGCAGAATCCAAAGACAAAAAAGACAAAAATTATGATAACTTCAGGGCCCAGAAATACTTAGAATTAAAACAGGAAATAAAAGAAGTAATGCAAGAGATACGCCAGGACATAGCTCAACTAACAGCAAACATTGAAAAGCAATTAGAGGAGAACAAAGAAGATATAAACCAGAAAATAATGAAGGTAATACAAGAAATTAGAGAAGAACAAAACAGAGATATAAAAGAATTGAATACAGATATCCAGGAAGTAAAAAACACACAGGAAATAATAAGCAACCAATTCAAACATCTTCAGAACAGAATGTCAGACATAGAAGATAAAGTGACTGAGCTGCAATATACAGGCCATGAAGAACACAAAGTAAAGAAGGAAGAAAGTGAATCATTACAACGGCTGATAGACGATTCAAAGAGAAACAACCTCAGAACTATAGGAGTCCAACAGAAGAAGGAGGACAAAACATAAGGCTTGAAGGTCATGTTCAATGAAATTATTGAAGAAAATTTCCTAAATCTAAGAAAAGAAATGAACATGGAATTATTGCAGGCATATAGAACACCAAACTACTTTGATCAGAAGAGATCCTCATCATGACACATCATAATTAAAGTACTAAAAACCCAACACAAAGAAAAAATACTAAAAGCTTAAAGAGAAAAACAGAAGCTGACTTACAAAGATAAGCCCATCAGGATAACTGCAGACTTCTCAATCCAGACTCTAAAAGCCAGGAAATCATGGAGAAATGTCATCCAAGCACTAAGAAAACATAAATGCCAACCAAGACTGCTATATCCAGCAAAATTATCTTTTAAATTAGAAGGAGAAATTAAAACTTTCCATGATATAGAAAGCTTAAAGACATTTGCAGACACTAAGCCAGCATTGCAGAGAATATTTAAAGGAAACTTAGAAAATGAAAGGGAGGCCAGCAACAGCAATGGCCCCAGAGAAAAAGCGACAACAGCTAGAGGAGAATGAGCTGAGAAAAAAGTAAGGCTATGCACGAAATCAGGGATGAATTGATAGGTAAAAAGATAAACCAAATCAGGCAAAATGTTAATAATTAGTGAAATATGAGTAAACAATATATGAAAGTTTTTTAAAAATCTGAAGTAACTAAGCATAGCTATCTATTGCTTTAACTGTAGTATACTTATGTGATACAGATTTAAGTCCATTTAATGTAGCAAATTGATAAAGTCTTAAGTTTGTTTAATGAAGCAATGCACTTTTTTGATGTTGAATGTGAACTTATCCTCTTTGAGAGATGCAGAAACATAAGCAGCACCAAAATAACTGGAGGAAAGGAATCATCTAAAGAGAAAATGTAATAAAAAAAGATTGGTATTTGAATCATTTGATTGATATACCTCTAAAACAGTACCAGCTGTTTTAAAAAATCTGTGAAATCTCCCCACATCATTATTATTAGTAATAGTATAGAGTGTGCAGAACAGAATAATTACATACAACATGGGGAATTCACATAAAATCTTTTAAAAATATGTATGCATGAATATGTGGGTGGATAGGCAGATAAAATTATAAACCAAATCTAGCAGAATATTAGTAATCAGTGAAATGTGAGTAAATAAGTTATGAAAATTTAAAAATTCTGAAATAATTAAATTTGCCTCCATAACTGTTACTTTAAGTATACCTATGTGATACAGATTTATGTTCATTCACTGTAGCAATGTGATATAGTTTTGTTTATTGTAGCAATTCATTTACTAGGTCTTTGATGTAAATTTAGCCTAAGAAAACTGATTGATGTAAAGATAACCCTGTGAATGTACAAACATGTACAGCTAAGGCATTTGAAATTTAACTTTTCTTCTTCTTTCTCATATTTTTTACTCTTTTGAATTACATGTTTGTAGTTCTTTTCTAATGTGGACTGGTGGGTAGGTAAGGCCAGGTTTAAGAATATCAAAAAAGATGCAGCAAAATATAGGAAACATAAAAGAACTTTTGGCAAATATCCCAATAAAGGGATTGGCTGGATTCAGAGAAAAGGCATCAAGAGTAGACCACTGTGGCCCATTCGATGAATAGGAAGCTGAGCTAAAGAGTGGTGACTTAAGTGAAATTATTTAGATGCAGATGACTAGATATGTTAGGTACTGTACCATCTCTCTGACTTGGGAAACCCAGAACACAGACATTCTATAGCCACAGACATGTGATAGCCAGAATTGGGAGGAAGGGATGGGGAGGGTGTGGGAGGGTCAAAAATGGGAAGGGATTGTAAAGTTGATATGATATATGTGTGTGTGTGTGTGTGTGCACGAAATACTCAAGTTCATTGTAAACATTATGTATTGCATATGTATATTAATAAAAATAGTGGGAAGAAAGAAAAACAAAAATGAAAAAAAAATAATTACAATAATGAAAAAATGAAAAATGTAGAGGATGCAGAAGACAGAGGTTCACAAAATCTGGGAAGGAGCAGAATCAGGGCAGGTTTTGGTTTCATTCTGGTAAATTTAAGCCAGAGTCTATTCATTGTCCACCAAGAAGAAGCATCACATTTTCTCCCACAGGCATTTTGTCCCGGGGTTAGAATACAGTCGCATGGAATAACGCAGCTATGGTTTGGCTCTGGAGTGACCCCCCAAAAGCCTCATGTATTTGGATACAATGTGATAACTGTAGAACCACGTGTTATTGGGAGGCGGGGCCTAGTTTGAGAAAGCAAACCTAGGGGTTTGACCTGGAGGAATTATGTCAATTTGTTGAGATTGGGTGGGCATTCAGGGCAGAACTTTCAAGGTGTGCGTTGACTTGAGGGCTAGGAAGTGAGGGAGGGAGGAGCATCCGTTCTGAGCGGGGGGTGGGGGGGCAAACAACAGCTTAAAGATAATAAAGGAGGGGGAAAGAAACATTGTCACAGCTTCTTCCTGGGAAAGCTGTGGCCTTGTCTGAGTCTCCAGATAGGAACTGGCCCCGGCTTCACTTGGCTCTCTGTCTGCACTGCCATGGGCAGCTCTCCAGCCTCTGCCATGTGTGTCCACCGTCACCAGCTGCCCCAGCACGAACTGTGTGAGACCTTCTGAAACTGTGAGCTAAAATAAATCTTTCCTCCCTAAAGGTGTACCTGTGGGGTATTTTGTTCCAGTAACAAAAGTAACTAAGACTCTTACCTTCTGTGTTTGTCTCGGTTCCTCTCCAGATGCCACATATGTGAGGGCCTGTCTTCCTGCCCACCTGTCTTCTAGGCTCATGATGAGGAAGCTAAGTGTTTTATTCAGGCGTTGCACCCAGATTCATAGGGGGGAGGAGCCTGGAGCCTGTACCCAATGCCCAGTAGCTGTCATACTATCTGCTGCTGGAAATCTAGCCTCCATTGACAGGGGCTGAGATAAGGAAATTATCTATGCTTCTTATGACTGTAGCATGCTTTTATTCAGGGGAAAATAGTGCTATATAATAGTAATCACTAGTTTATTTAGTGTTCCAACATTTTAAAAATGGGATTCTGAAGATTCTCACACAATTGTAAGAAGCTCTGTGAGTTTGCATAAACTGCTCAGGATGCCAACTACAAGTAGGAAAATGGAATGAGAATCAGGCAGTCTGACATTGTAAGTCTTAAGAAATTAAAGAATGAGGTGCCAGAGAAATAGCTCAGCGGTTAAAGTGCTTGCCTAGCAAGCTCAGGGCCCTGACTTGGATTCCTCAGCACCACATAAAGCTGGGTGTAGTGGCACACACCTGTAATTCCAGCACTTGTGAGGCTGAGGCAGGGGGATCATTATGAATTCAAGGCTAGCTTGGGCTCCACAGTGAGTTCAGGACCACCGTGGATTGCCAATCAAGACTGTGTCTCCAAAAAAAAAAGAAAGAAAGAAAGAAAGAAAGAAAACAAACAGAAAGGAAATTTAAAAATAAGCATACATGCACAAACAGAAACTATTCTATGCACGCATATTGTCCCACAGGACGTCTAATGAACTCACCTGGAGCAAAGCATCCATTTGGATTGGGATTGTCCTGATGTCTCCATCACATCATACACTGAACATCACGAGGTTCCACCCTGCGCCAGGATGTCAACTGCACACTGTAACTTAGGCTCCACACAGCATCCAGCACCCTGCCAACTGCCCAACCAATGATAATTGTCAACCTGTAGCTCTTGCTTGAACAAAATCTCAAAATCAGGATTTTTCAGATTCTTTCATTTTTCTTCTCTCTGAAAGTGGCATTGTTAGATAAGGTGTAGCTTCACAGCAACTGATGCTACTTGGTTACCCTGGAATACAATTCTTCATAGATAGTACTTAGTACATAGATAGTGCTTACTTTTAGGTTTTTTTTCCCTAAACTTTTTTTTAAAGAACCATTATGAGCTAGGCATGCTGGTGCACATCTGTAATCCCAGCACCTGGGAAGTTGAGGCAGGAGGATTGCCGTGAGTTTGAGTCAGGCTGGACTACAGAGGGAGACTTTGTCTCAAAATAAATCATTATGGACCCATTGATTTTCATAGGCTCCATGTGTTTTAATCATTGTAAAGATTGTTCTTTCTCAATTAACTTCTATCACTCTTACAAGATACCATATCACATAGCATTAAACACTCCTTGTTTCTGGCAAAAAGAAGTCCTAAATGCAAATGCAAATTGTGTCACTTCTTTTGGGGGATCATGTCTACCTGCTCTCTGTGCTGCCTCCATGACCCCCGGCTCCGCCCCCCCCCCCCCCCCCCCCCCCCCCCCCCCCCCCCCCCCCGCCTCCCCGTGCTCAGGACGAGAGACTCTGGGGTGCAGGATACACTGTCCTCAACTAGAGGTGGATGGCCAGAGGGCTGGCTGAGAGGATGGCCTCACTGAGGAGCTGAGGCTCTGCAGTGACACACCACCAGTCCAGGACCTGTCCACATCCAAGCTCAAAGAAAAATGCCAGAAGCCAGAGCAGACTCCAGAGAGCCTGATAGATGCTTTGAAGAAAGAGCAAGTAGAGAGAGAGCAGAAGGAGGAGGGGAGAGCCAAGTTCCCTACAGGCTTCTCCTCACGGAGAGCAGACACGCCAGCGCCCCAGGACCTACAGCAGCCCAAGAGGAGCTGGGAAGTAGGATCTTCTTTTTCCTTGAGCAATTACAATGTATACTGAATGAAAAAATGGAAGTTACCTCTAGACACTGTTTTTGTTGTTGTTGTTGTTGTTTTTGGTACTTGGGATGGGGATCAAACCAGCACCTTCACATTGACCTATATTTTAAATCCATTTTGTTTTTTAATTTTTAGACAGGGTCTAGCAAAGTGGCTAAGTTGCCCTGGCTGAGGTCGAACTTAATGATCCCCCCTGCCTCAGCTTCTCAGAGTACCGGAATTAAAGGCCCTCACCATCCGGGCCCATCTCCTTAATGACTATGAATCACACTCAATAAGGAACACACTGGCAGGAATAGAAAACTCAAGCAGGTGGTTTGCTAAGATACACCATGGTTTTGTATTTGTGGTTAATGACACCCTATCTGTCAAGGTCATTGTCCTTTTCCGCTCAGAGATCATTTCTGGTGTGGGTTAGGATGGGAATAAGATAGGTAGAAAGGAAGTAAAGAAAAATTATAATTTTAAAATCTGTAATTCTAACATAGGAAGTTCAGAGACAGCCTACAGAACAAGGCACTGTCTAATTTTTTTTAAAAGTGCACTTGTAAGAAGTCTGTCCAGTGGTGCAAGCCTATTAATCCCAGCATACTGGGAGGCCGAAGCAGGAGGATCTCATATTTGTGCCCATTCTGGGTAACTTGCCAAGATCCTCTCTCAAAGTCAAACATAAAAAGTGAGCTGGGGATGTAGCTCAGTGCAGAGATCCAGTAGTACAAGAAATAAACAAGAAAAATGCACATCCAGGACACAATCAAAGATTCCCAAGGTTATCTCTTTGTTTATAACTTTTCCTCTTAACTCATCACACCCAAAATCCCTTAGAGATATTAAGCCTGTAAATTAACTTAGCTGATAAAGGTCAGGAATCTGATCTTAAGCAGATTCAGAAAGCCCGAAAAAGGGCTAGGGTTCAGTGGCTACAGTGCAGCCTAGCAAACGTAAAGCCAGGGTTCAACTCCCCAGCACCATATAAGCAGGGTATGGTGGTACACACCCCACTGCAATCCCAGCCTGCAGAGGCTGAGGCAGGAGGATCACTATGAACTTGAAAGCAGCCTGGGCTACAAAGTGAGACCCTGCCTCCAAAATAAATAAATAAAATAAAATGAAAACTTGCTGGGCCTAGTGGGGCACATCTGTAATCCTAGCACTTGGGAAGCTGAAACAGGATTGCTGTGGGCTCAAGGCCAGCCTAAGCTGCAGAGCAAAACCCTTTCTAAAAAAAAAAAATTAAAAAAGGAAAAAGAAAGAAAGAAGGAAAGAAAAAGAATAGAATGAGAGCTATAAACTGAGTAGAACAACAGTCTAGGATGTGCCACGTCTGTAAAATGGGTCAGCCTTTTGCCTGCAAAATGAGCCATTATCTTTCCTGTAGGTGAGACCGAACACAAAGTGTCTATAGATTACATATTTCTATTTTCCCAGAATAGGGAAATATCCCCAGCTTTGTAGCATACCTCTATTTCCACAGTGGTTTTGGGTTATGTACTTTGATTTGTTTTTTGTTTTGTTTTGTTTTGTTTTGTTGAAACCAGATCTCACTCTGTAATCCATGCTGGTCCTAACTCACTATGTAGCCCAGGCTGGCCTCAAACTCACACCAGTCAGCCTCCCAGAGCTGGGATTAAAGGCACGCACCGTCAGTCACATCTGGCTAATTTTTTTTTTTTTAATGTGGTGCTGGGCAATCGAATCCAGGGCCTCGAGTTTGCTAGGCAGGCGCTCTAACCACTAAGGACACTCTCAGCCCATTTTACACTTTTTTTTTTTTTTTTTTTTGAGACAGGGTCTTACTCTGTAGTTCATCCTGGTTCTGAACTCACTATGTAGCCCAGGCTAGCCCTGAATTCATGGCAATCCTCCTTTCCTCCAGCTCAGAACTATTAATATTTGGAAGTAAATGATGAAACATCATTCCTCTGTAGTCCTGAGTACTCTACTGTGTATTTCCTGAGGACTTTCTCTTAATAACTACAGTATCAATATCAGCAAAATAAACTGACACATTACTGTTATCAAAATTCCAATTTGGTAAACTGTCTCTATGTTGTGTGTGCGATGCTGGAGACTGAGCTCAGGGCCTTTGCCCTGAGCTACATCTCCCTACCCTTTTATTGTTTATTTAATAATTTATTTATTTGAGGCAGCCTGTAGTCCAGGCTGGCCTTGAACTCAAGGAAATCCTCCCACTTCACCTTCCCAAGTGCTGGGGTTTCAGGTGTGCCCCCACACCCAGTTTATGTGGGGTTGGAGACTCGAACTCAGACCCTTCTACTTGCTGGGTGAGCTCTTTGACCTCTGTGCTATTCCTTCGCCTCTATTTGTTAATTTAGACAGCGTTTTGGTAAGTCACGATCCTGGCTCCTCAAACTTGCAATCTCCCTGCCTCAGCCTCCCAGAACAATGAGATTTCAGGCATGCAGTACCACATTTAGCTCCTACTCTATCTTTCATAACATTTCATGTGGTTCAGGGTGTTGGAAAGGATCCCAAACACATCTGTCAGTGCCGAAAAGCACTCAGACGAGACCTCAGCAAGTCCAGTCAGTTTACTTCTGCAGCAGAAGGGCGGGGTGGGACGAGGGGGCAGTGAGAGCTCACGCTGCAACAGGGATGGGAGGTCTTACGCCCTGGCACCGGGGAAGCAACTGACCTAAGTTTAGCCCACCGGTTGAGTTAAAGGTGCGCAATCTCCTCCCAGTCGGCTAACTTGAGTAAAAGAGGCATTACAGTAGAGGAGAAGCTCCCAGTTCTGTCTGACAAATTTCCTTGTAGCTAAAGGTGAGGAGTTATTACCGTGGAGCAGGAAATCCGGACTTGTTTGTGAAACTGCCCATGAGTCTCGTATGGTTTAGCTTAAAGTTTGAACTCAAGTCAAGATGGAGGTACTTTGGCTTTCTTTGACAGAAAGCATAGGTCTAGGTATTCTCCTCAAGGAGGATGCACGCATTCAGTTCTGTTTGGCGTCCTGTTCTCTAGGAATCTCTTTGTCTTCTTTGTCTTTCAGGGACTTAACTCTTGAGGAATGAGAATATTGCTACGCATCTTTCAATGGGGTCAAGTGTCTCTGATTATTAAATTCTGGCTGTGATTTTCTGGAAGGAAGGACAATTCTCTTTCCCAAAGCATCATCAGGAGGCATGGGACTTGACTTTATCTTGTTTTTGGTGATCATTTGGTTAAAGTGTATCGTCCAGGTTTTTCCACTGGAAAGTTCGTTATTTCTTTCTTTTATTAATAATATGCAATTTGGCCAGCTTAGTGGTGCCAGCCTGTAATCCAAACATTCTGTGGGTCTGAGGCAGTAGAATCACAAGTTCAGGCCCAGCCCTGGCAACTTAACAAGACCTTGTCTCATTTACACAATAAAAAGGGGGCTAGGGATGTAGCTCAGAGCAAAGATTCTGGGTTCAATTCTCAGTGCCACAAAGAAAAAAAGTATGTACTTTGTGGGATGACAATAGGACAAATGTTCTTGTCATCAGCCACTTTCAGCTGCTTTATTTCTAGCATCCAGTCATAATTCCTGCTGTGATGGTTACCAAAGAGTAAAGAAAACACGCATTCCAGGTACCCTTTTCCAAAGATGGCCGTTCGACTTTCCAATAGCGTCTTTTACAGCGCTCACAACCTGAAACCACTTTGCAAAGGGGCAAAGTCTTTTCCCCACAGAATGTAGTGTTGAAAACCAGAGTCTGCAGGCTCAAAATGGGCTGAGTTTATGGGGCTTTAAATTACACGAAACGAATCCCCTATCACACCAAGGAATGCAGCTTGTACTATTACTAACCTTTCTGGGGCAGGGGGAGAAAATGTACTCAAGGACCAGTGCAGTATAAAATTTTTCCGGGTGTCCATTCACAGGAGTGTTTTTCTCTGAACTCTGCAGACAGCTACTAATACTATTAAAAGCAAAGAACTATGGACCTGGGAATTTTGTTTTCTCAGAATGTGCTTACTGCCAAGGTCTTTGTTCATCCACAAGTTTCATGTGGCATGACATAAACTCAGGCCAAATCTATGTTTGTCTTTCACTGCCTTTGTTCACCTTATCTTGATGTATCTAATATTAAAATATTTATCAAGCTAGTCACTGACAGAGCCCCAGAGGATCCCGATGTTTGTAAAGAATCTATGTAAAAAGGCAACTGCAGGCAGGGCTCCTCTGGACCAGCCTGGGCTATAGAACAAGACCCTGACTCAAAGAAAGAATCCACGCATAATCCTCAGGACATGTAGGAATGCAGGGGCTCAGGCATGCTTTGTGTGTTCTGTTCTCAGGGATGGGGGTCAAACCCAGGATATTGTGCGTGCTCAGCACTGTCTACTGCTGAGCTAAACCTAGCCTCTGTAAGGTCTACTTTCTTCCTTTGTTTACCATTGGTCAGAGGACAGAGGACAGGCTGTTAAGCCTTGAGCTGACCCTGCTAACCAACTCAGGCATAATCCCTGCGCTTCCAAGCTCTCATCTCTCATTTCCAGTGAAATCTGAATAGTGGGATAGGGGGCCTTCTTTTTTTGTTGTTGTGGTTGTTTGTTGGGGTTCTTTTGTTTCTGGTTTGTTTTGTTTTGTTTCTTAAGGGAAGGTCTTACTCTGTAGCCTGGGCTGGCCTTGAACTCACAGTAATCCTCCTCCTTCAGTCTCCTGAGTGCGGGATTACAGACGTACACCACCACACCTTGCCTATGTAGTCCTGGAGAAAGGAACCCAGAGCCTTGGGCTTCGTAGGCAAGCCCTCTGACTGCTGTGCGTTCCTCCAGCCCTTCTTAGGAAACACCTGAAGGAATCACTGGCCAATTTTTTTCGGTTTTGTTCCTGTTTGGTTTGATTTTGGTTTGGTTGTTTTAGGGGTTTTTTTGTTTTTGTTTTTTGAGACAGTGTTTCTCATAGCCCTAAAGTCACAATAAAGCCCACAGCTAGCCTTAAACTTACAGCAATCCTCCTGCTTTAGCCTCCAGAATGCTAAGATTATAGGTATATGTGACTACAAGTGGGTTGGGGTTTGTGTGTGTGTGTGTGTGTGTGTGTGTGTGTGTGTGTGTGTGTGTGTGTGTGTGTGTGTGTGTGTGTGTTTTGGATTTCCAAGTGCATAGATGGACTAAACTTTACTTGCTTGTATCTTCATCAGGCTTTTTTTGTCTTGTAGCTGGTATAGTTAGAAACTGGGAGGAGGAGCCACTATATTCTGTGTGTGTGTGTGTGTGTGTGTGTGTGTGTGTGTGTGTGTGTGTGTGTGACTGGGGATTAAACCCAAGGTCTTCACACTGAGCTAATCATGGGTTCATTTGATTTTTGAGACAGGATCTTGCTAAACTACTGAGTTGCCCAGGCTGGACTCAAACTTAAGATTCTTCTGCCTCAAGCTCCCTTATTACTGGGACTGCAAGCCTGTGTCATAGGCCTGGTGAGTCACCATATCTTTATTTTCCCACCATATATATATATATATATATATATATATATATATATATATACATGCAATACATAATGCTTACAATGAACTTGAGTATTTTGTACACATACATATCACATCAATATTACGAGCCCTTCCCCTCTCCATTTTGGCCCTCCCACATCCTTCCCATCCCCCCGTAACTCTCACTATCACACTCATTTGGTTCTATAGAACGCCTATGATCTGGGTTCCCCAAATCAGAGAAACCAAGTGATCTATAACATGTTTAATCTTCTGCATCTGACTCACTCTACTATTCAAATCACCACATATTAGTTCAGTTTCCCATCCCTAGAATGGACTACAGTGGCCATATCTTGATATTTCTTCTCTGAGTCCAGTGGAGCTCCTAATGGGGGTGATTTGCCCAAAGTTCTTTTTATCTGTATCTTACTCTATATTTGCCGAGATTCTTTAATGTGGCTTCACCCACCAGTCTACATAAGAAGAGAACCATAAAAATGAAGTTCATAAGGCTAGAAAACATGAGAAAGAGAGAAATTAAACTTCAAATTTCTTAGCTGAGTACTGAAAGGTAAATATTTGTACATTCAAAAGACATTCAGGTTGTCATTGCATCAATAAGTTTTCTTAAGATAAACTTACACCCAAGACAAAATGAGTGAATCACTACATTAAACAAGCTTAAGTCTATATCAAATTGCTACATTAAATGAACTTAAATCAATATAACATAAATATACCATACTTAAAGCAATAGATAGAGTGGCATGCTTAGGTATTTCAGAAATTTTTAACTTTCATAAATTATTTACTCACATTTCACTAATTACTAACATTTTGCCAGATTTGGTTTATCCCTTTGCCTACTTATCCATCCCTAACTTCATGCATACATACTTTTAAAGATTTTATACTAATTCCCTATATTGAATATAATTATTATGTTTTGCAAAGTTATATACTATTAAAAAATAATAATTATGGATGGGAGAAGATTCAGATTTTTTGAGATAGCCTGTACTGTTTTAGAAGGATACCAATCAAATGATTCAAATACCAATCCATTTTTTGTTATACTTTCTTTTTAATGCTTTCTTTCCAACATTCTTTTGGTGCTGCTTGTCTCTCTGTCTCTCTCGAAGATTCCTTCAAGTGTTTTCTGCAATACTCGGTCAGTGGCAGCAAATATCTTTAGGGATGCTTGGTCATGAAAAATTTTTACTTCTCCTTCAATTTTCAGTGATAATTTTGCTGGATATACTAACCTGGGTTGACACTCGCTGTCTTTCAAAGCTTGAAAGATCTTGCTCCAGGCTCTCCTAGCCTTTGAAGTTTGCATTGAGAAACCTGCAGTAACTTGAAGATTCTGTCTTAGTAGTATAATGCCTGTTTTTCTCTTCCTGCTTTTAATATTCTCTCTTTGTATTTTATTTCTGAGGTTTTGATTATAATGTGTAGTGGTGAGTCTCACTGCTGGTTGAAGTTTTTGGTGTTCTATAAGCTTTTTGTACTTGCAAATTAACTTCTTTTCCTAGATTAGGGAGATTTTCTTGCATTATTTCAGTGAATAAAGTCTTTATACCTTCATTGCTATCATCTGCTCTTTCTCCCATACGCATAATTCTGAGATTGGTTCTCTTTGAATAATTTTAGAGTTGTGCCTAATTATAGCATTTGTTTCTTCGACCTTGTCTTCAAGGTCTGAAAATCTGTCCTCACAATATTCAAGTTATCTTTTCCTGCTTTGACATATGTTTTTTATATCCTGAATCTCATCTAGATTTCTTTTCATATTTTCCACTTCTCTATCAAAATATTCCTTCATATCTTACATTTCCTTATTTACCTCAGCCAACTTTTTTATTTATAGCTTCAATATGCTCAGTGAGCTTTGTTTTCATTAGGACCATGATTTAATTGGTACAATTCTCTTAAGCCTGCTGATAAAACCTTGCATTTCTTTGAGAACATCTTATTTGAAGTGACTGTTCAATTCATCTATTTGCTTTTTAAGTTCCTTCCCTAAGAGTTCTACTACTTCAGGGCCAATGGCATCAGTTTCTGGGGTCTCAGGCATCTCTCTGGGTGTCCCATTGCCTTGTCTTCTTCCAATGTTTCTGTTATTGAGGACTTTACTTTAAAAGCCTAGCTGAGAGGTTTCTTTAAATGGCTGTGATTGTGTGTGGATGGAACCTAAATTTCTCTGAGTTTCTGCTGCGGGGAGTAAGCAGTGAGGAAGGACCTAATAGTCCAATGGCCTCTGAGGTGTTTTATTCACCTCTGGTTCCCCTAGCAAAGCTCTCCTGCCTGTCCTGACTTTCCTCTCCCAAGGGTGGGGCTCTCTACCCTCAGAGGTGTGCCCACCACACGGAGCTGTTCAGGAACTTGACAGCCTTTCTCTCCTCTCTGCCACTGCCTCTTTTGCCAGTTTCTTCCTAGGCACTGCTTAAGAGTGACCCCAAAAGCAACGGTGTACTCTCCTGAGCTTTATTTTACTCTAACAGTTCAATTTTGGGGTCTTTTTTTTTTAATGGTGCCTGCTTACATCATTGTCAGTTATGGTTGCTGTGCACAGCTTCTGATCTGGGCTCCTGGGGCCTTTTCTAGGGGATTTCACATTGTGGTTGTTGTATGCACTACCCTCAGGTTTGTTTTTTGGAGGCTGGGGCTGCCAGCTGCTGACGATTCCCACTTCTCCCAGATCAGCAATTACCTGAATCTGAGGTTCTGGTCTCCAGGCTTTCTTCATCTGTGGTCTGTGGGTGCCAGCAGCGCAAGGCCACACCCAGTGAGCTGCTGTTTTTCTTCACTTCTGATATGTCTTCAGAATTTCTGACCTTCCCATGGTCCCCTGTCAGTTTTCGGGGAGCTCCTTCCTCTCCTAGCTCCGTCAGATGTTCCAGGCTCCGTGCAGGCTTTCCTCCATCTACAGATGCTTGAGGCTCCCAGTCATTTGCAGCTAGCTTAGGATGGCTTCCTAGGCTGCTGGGTTTTTTCTTCCACTTCTGATATTCCTTCAGGATTTCTGATCTTCTCTTGGCCTCCTTTCAATTATTGGGGTGCTCCTCTCTGTCCTAGCAACATTGAACAGGCAGTTTTTGACTAAATTCTCCACTTTTTAAGTAAGCCCATGAAGAGGTATTAGGCAGCTCTGTCACCTGGCCTCCATCTTGACCAGAAATCCAAGTCACCATATCTTTTTACCAACACCACCCAGTGCTCTCACTTGCACAAAGACCTGCTGTCCTATATGCTTACTTTTTAAAACATATTTATTGAGACAGGGTCTTACCCTACAGTCCTGACTGGTCCTGGACTTACTATAGCCCAGGCTGGTCTGAAATTCATCCCTTACATCCTTTTCAACTTCTGTCTATAGTCAATAGGCAGAAAATACATTGGGTTGCATTTTAAAAGTTATCTGTAAAAATAATAGGCATTTGAGTCAAGTTTCTGTAATTACAACTATAAATCAAAGAGGAAAAATTTTTCTTTTGTTCCAGAAAGTAAGAATCAGCCATAACTTTAAACTAGATTGTCTTGAGAGTTTATAACAGGTTGCAACAGCTTATTTTAGCCATTTCACAATGACAATTTTTGCCATACCTGCTTTCTGTTTATGTGTATGTTTCTTGATCCCTGAGATTAGACATTTTGCCATTGATAATACAGTAACTACTGCCCCAGGGGAACAAGGGCCACACCTACAATTATGGCCTGCTGCAAATTTTGGGGAGTACCTGTGAAAATTCCCTAGTTTTCTTTATCAGTGAGCAGCAATAAAGAGCTCAAGTCAGTTTTGGTAGCACAGGCCTAAAATCTCAGCTCTGTAGAAGGCTGAGAAGGATCACAAGTTTGAGCCCAGCCTGGGCAACTTAGCAACTTGCTGAGACCCTGTCTCAAAATCAAAAATGGGTAGGAATCCGGGTGTGGTGATGCATGCCTATGATCCCAGCACACAGGACACTGAGAGGGAAGGATGGCCTTCAGGTTAAGGCCAGCCTAAACTACATAGTGAGTTCAGCCTGGAATAACAGAGCAAGAGCTGAAGCATAAATAAACACAAAGTGGTATTGAATCATGTGCCAGGCATTATCCCAAGTGTTCCTGAGTACATATATAGAGAGAGACTCCTTAGCAATCCTTTGAATGGGTGCTATGAGGATGATGAATCTGAGGCACAGAGAATGCAGTTAGTTACTTACAACATCCTCAAGTCGAGGACCTCAGATCAACATATGCCTTCTGTAAAGGGCCACACAGAAAACATTTTGTTTCCTGAGCCCTACAGTCTCTGTACTGCATCCCCGGGCAAAAGATAGCTGCCATGTGCAATGATAATCCATAAATGCCTGGGGATAGCCTGGTGTCATAACTTAGTGGTTACAGCACTTACCTAACACACACAAGGTCCAGGGTTCAATTCCCCAAAACCACATAAGCTGGATGTTGCAGCGCATGCCTATGATCCCAGCACATGAGAGGTTGAGACAGGAGGGTTGCCTTAAGTTCAAAATTAACATGGGCTACATAGTGAGTTTAAGACCAGCTTGGACCACACAGTAAGATCTTGTCTCAAAAAACAAACAAACAACAACAACAACAACAAAAAAACAAAAACAAAACAAAACAAAAAAAACAAAAAACAGATGCATGGGTACACTTGAGTTCCAACTTTATTTCTGAAATTTGAATTTCCTATAATTTTTGTGTGTCATAAAATATTCTTTTTTACTATTTTTCATGTATTTAAAAATCTAAAACCCATTCTTATCTCATAAGTCATGAAAAATAGGCAGTGGGGTAAATTCTCCTCTGCAATTTGTGCACACTGGTGGTAATCCCAGCACTTCTGGGAGGCTGAGACAGGAGGATAGCACTTTTAAGCCCAGCCTGAGCAATTTTAGTAACTTGGGGAGACTCTGCTAGAAAAAAAAAAAGAGCAGACTGGGTGGGAAATGAAGCTGAATCTCAATAAAAGATGCCATGGGTTGAAAAGAAAACAGAAAAAGGGAAAGAATCCTGGGCAGAGGAATAGCACAGTAGTTAAAGTGCTTGCTTATCAAACTCAAGGCCCCGAGTTGATTCCCCAGCACCACATAAGCTGGGTGTGGTGGTGCACACCTGTAACCCCAGCACTTGGGAAGCTGAGGCAGGATTGCCATGAATTGGATGACAGCCTGGGGCTACGCAGTGAGTTCAGAATCATCCTGGACTGCAGAGCAAGATCCTGTCTCAGAAAGAAAGAAAGAAAGAAAGAGAGAAAGAAAGAAAGAAAGAAAGAAAGAAAGAAAGAAAGAAAGAGAACGAGAGAGAGAGAGAGAAAGAGAGAGAGGGAGAGATAAAGAAAGAAAAGAAGAAACTACAGCCACCACCAACCCTCTGCAGAGTAAAGGCCCCTCACCGATGGCCACCTTTTTTTTCTTGCATTTCCGTAAACTGGGCTCTTGCACGCCACTGGTCTGAAGCAGGCATACAGTGGAAGGCTTCAGAAGGAGCAGACCCTAATGTGAGTTCTTAGTTTGCTTATTACCTGTCGGACTCTGAACAAGCTGTGAACTTCCACAGCCTCGGTTTCCCCAAGTGGAGCTTAAAGCTGCATATACACATCTGTTAACAGGAGCTTGACACCGCAGCAGTGGTCCCTTGGAGGTCTGCATCCGCGCCAGCATCCTGGTACCCAACCTTAATCACAGGAAACAGTGTTTCACTAAGAAAGGGTCATTTTCTGTTGGTACATGACCAAGGTTTTCTGCACAGGAGGAAAGGGAAAGCTAGTAACAGGAATCCTCGGACAGGTGAGCCAGGTGGGCGGGCCCAGCCAGAGGCCTCCATCCCGCCCCTCTGTCCCTCCAGCCCCACCCTAGCCCGGTTTCAGCAGTCATTCGGGAGACTAATACCGAAGTTTCCAAGCTGAAGCAATGCCGCGGTCTCCACACCAGCAGGTGGCCTAGTGACATCGGCAGAGGCTGCGCTCCCTTGCCCAGGTACGAGGATCCCCGGGTAGGAGGAAGGCTGGAAGGAATTCCCAGCCCAGCCAGCAGCACAAGGGACATGGAGCTGACACGCACCGCAGCCCCCGGAGCCGGAGCCGAGGGCTACAGCAACGCCAGTTTCCGGGTGAGCAGAAGCGGCTTCTCTTTGAGACTAAGTAACTAGAATCCCTGCTCCCTCCTCGCCACTTGGTAGGCTCCCGCTGCCCTGGAGAATTTGCACAGCACGCTCTAAGCCCATTATTTTTCCTTCTTGAGTTCTTCTGGGTTGACAAACCTGAAAAGTCTCTCTTAACGACCTGTGTTGCTCCGAACTTGCTCTGTCACTCAGAAACTAAGCTGCCTCTCCTCTATTTGCTTTCCGTGGAGTTCACTACAAGGGCACAATTGCAGTATTTCCCTGCAGGCAGCTTTCTTAAACACTACTAGAAAGAAAAGGAAACTGGGAAAAATTCAGGCCCTGGGTAGAGTTAGCGTCTCAGGATTCGTTTTTCTTAAAACTGGTCCTGCAGTCCCAGGCGGTCACCCGGAGCCTGCTCAGGAACGGCTGGATTACACAAGCCGGCGTGTCATAAACCAAAATTCGCGGAGTGATTATCGCCGCCGGGCCCAGGGCTGGAGCCTCCGCCGCGGGCGCGCCCAGCCCCGCAGCAGGGCGGCGTGGTGCTCCGCGCAGAGCCTTTGCGTGACGCAGGCCCACGCCTCGGCGCTGGAAAACACACCAAGAAAAGCCCAGGCCCTTGTGACCGGGTGCGGAAGGGAGATTTTCCTGGGTGCGCTTCCGTCCTGACCCGACGCTCAGCTTGCAAGCTTCGGGGAGGGTACAGGGGCCACGTGAGCTGTGTCGACAGCCTCTTGGCTCCACGGTCACTAAACGGGCGAAATAAGGCTCCTGGGTGCTGACAGTGAAGGGTGAAAGGAAGGGGCCTGGCTCTCGCCGGCAGCTACTGCGCTGCCCTGAGCCCCAGCGCGATTGGGGTCTGCGCAGCTGTCGCGGGCTGCCCTTCTTTCCTGTGGGTGGAAAATCTGTGGTCTGCTTCTAGGAACAGACAGGGAGAACGCTTCCTATATCCGGTTCTTCTCCGTGGTCTTCCGTTTAAAATATCCTCATGGCGGCCCGGAAACTTAGTTCAGTGGTTAGAACACTTGACTCACATGCACAAGGCCCTGGGTTTGAATCTCCAGGCACCACGTGAAAGTTAGCTAGTTGTGGATACCCACTCCTGTAACCCCAGCACTTGGAAGGCCGAGGCAGGAAGATTACAGTGAGGTCAAGGCCAGCCACTCACATAGTGAGCTTTGAGTGAGATCCAGTATCTAAATAAATAACTAATTAATTAAATAACAGTGAGCTCAAGGCCAATCACTTACATAGTCAGATTTGAGTAAATATTCTTATGTTAATCTGGGCATGGTGAAACACATCTAAATCGTAGCATTTTGGGAGGCTGAGTCAGGAGAATCCCTAAAGTACAGCCTGTGCAATTCAACAATTTGGCAAGACCCTGTCTCAAAACGAAAAACCAAATGAGCTGGAGATGTAGCTCAGTGTGAATTGAAGGCTCTGGTTCAATCCACAAACATGTATATAAATGTACACACACACACACACACACACACACACACATCATACAGATGTAAGCCGGGGGAGTGGCCCACTGCAAAGGCGGCTCACCCTCGCCCTCACCCTCGTCTGAGCAGCATGTGAGGGAGGTCTGTTCTCACTCAAGAGAATGAGAAGATCGAGTAAGGGGTGCCCCGCGACTATGGCAGCGGGAAAGCGTCTGCAGAGACGAGCCCCTGCCCCCAGCAGCGGGTGACTAGTGGCAGTAACAAGGCACAGGAGTGGTCCTGTTTCCCCTCACACTCTCTTCCATGAACATAGAGCACCCCAGACTCCAAGGCCCTCCTGCCCAGCAGTTTAGCTCACCAACGCTGCTGTGGCCTCCAAGCAGCGGCTGGCACGAGCGAAAGCTGTCAGGTGCTGTATTCGGCTGAATTGTTGTCTGCTCCCTAGATACGGCTGCCACTAAGAAAGGACCCCTAGGTCAAGAGGGAGTAACATGCTATTTGTTGCCCTAAAAAAAATAAAAGCAGGCTGGGCATGGGGCTACACACCTACCTATAAACCCAGCTTTTAGGAGGCTGAGGCAGGAGGGTTCAGGGCCAGCCTGGGCTACATAGCTACATAGTGAGTTCAGGACCACAAAGCAAGAACCTGTCTCAAAAGAAATAAATAAAATAATGCGCAGAGGAGGCAGAAATGAGCAATGACAGCATCATAAGATCATGCCAGTGGTCTGCACCAAGGGCACTGTAAACAAGCATGCAGGTGGAACTGGGCCAGTAGGGGAGCCTGTGAGGGCATCGCAGAGGGACAGGGAGACTCAATCCTTCGATCAAAACCTACAAGATGGACAAGGACTTCCCGGACAAAGCAGACCCAAGTAAGCAAAGGCACATAGGCACAAGCGCTTGTGCACAGGTTTGGGGCCTGAGTGACAAGAGAAGCATCGGGCACGGAAGTGGGAGAGGTGCCCAGAGATGGGGTCTGCTGATACCGGGCACACAGCCTCTGCATTGGCTGAGGCACATGAGAACATCTCACTGGAAACTCACATAATCAGATTGTTGTTTTTTCCAGGCCTGGCAATAACAGGCCTGTAATCTCAGCATCCTAGTGACTAAGCAAGATCCTGTCTCAAAAAAAAAAAAAAAAAAGGACTGAGCGTGTATTATGTAGTTCAGTGTATATATATATATATATATATATATATATATATATATATATAATGAAAAATATAGATCTAAAGACAGCTCTGGTGGCCCTGCTGATGAGAACCAGAGCCTTCACACTGGATGAAGGTGGAAGCAGCTGGTGTGTGTGGTTACAGCACTAGGTATACAGTTGGCATAATCATCTCGGGGAGGCAGCGGCAGTGGACGTAGCACTGGGCTGGAGGTATTAGCACTGGCAGGAGGCTGCTCCCCATTGGGCCCTCAGGAGTCAGGATGCGAGCTTGTGTGCTCATTCTCCTCTGTAAAATAAGATAGTCGCTAAGGCAGGAGAATTCCAAGTTCAAGCCCAGCCTGGGTCACTTAGGAACTTACCAAGCCCCTGTCTCAAAATTGAAAATAGAAATGGGCGAGGAATGTAACTCAACTTAAAGCAAGCTCAATCCTCAGTACCAAAAGTAAATAAATAAATAAATAAAGAGCTGGGGCTGTCGATCAATGCAAAAGCCCTGGGTTTAAGCCTCAGTACAAAAAAATAAAAATGATAGGCTGGTAATGGTTCTTCTATCAGGAATGTTGAGAGAATTAAATGAGCCAGCTATATAAAGGGTGTGTGTGGCACAGACATATGTGTTATGAGCGCTGTGCTGGTACAGTGCGAACATGTTCACAGCAGGTCTTGGCTCCAGGGCAGGTGGGGTCAGCGTCACTCTGGTGGGATGTCAGGCCATGGAAGGGATTCTCTTTATTTAGACTGGAGATCTAGGAATAAGGCTAGAACAAGGAAGAGAGCAAACTCCATCAAGTCCTGTCTGTTGTGAAGTGTAAGTGACTCCAAACACCTGGATAAAGGCCTAGATGGAGCAGGAGTTGGCAGCGTACACTCACTGGGAGCTGTCAGCACAGAGAGCAGCAAAGGAGTGAGCAGACCACCTGGGGGACACTGGGGAAGAGCTGGTGTCCAAAGGCAGGTGAGGAAGAGAGTCTGGGGACAGCACAGAAATGCAAATGCACACCTAGCTCTGAAGCTGACCGCTGCCTGGGTCAGGGAAGGAGCACAGCCCCAACCCTGCACCCCTGCACGTCACCACCACCCTTTTCCCAGTGACAATGTCCCAGGGCTAACTGTTGGCCCAACTTTCTGATTCTCTGAATCAGATTTCTTCTTTTCATTTTATTTGTTGGGGTACTGGGTGTGGAGCCCAGGGCCTTTACAGTGAGCTACACCCCCACCTTTTGGTCTTCCCCTCATTAGCCCCACTTGCAAGTTGTCCAGACTGGGCTCAAACTAGCATTCCTCCTGTCTCAGCCTCCCAAAGTCTTCATTTTCTTTTTCTTTTTTGAGACAAGGTCTCTCTCTGTAGCCTAAGCTGGTCCTGAACTCACTATGGAGCCCAGGCTAGCCTTGGACTCATGGCAATCCTCCCGACTCAGCCTCCCAAGTGCTGGGATTATAGGTGTGCGCCACCACACCCGGTTTATGTGGTTCTGAGGAATCAAACTCAAGTACTTAGCACTTACTAGGCAAACACTTTAACTACTGAGCCACTCCTCTAGCCCCAGAGTCTTAATTTTTAAGTATCAATCCTCGAGAGCACTGTTGCTATGTTTAAACTTTATATAACCAAAACATACTAAATGTTGGCTTACTTAAAAATGTATATGGCATTGCACAGGATAAATTCTTTTGTACATGACTCCTTTCGCTTAGTGTTCTATTTAAGATTCATTCGTGCCGTTGTGTGTAAGTGCAGTGTGTCCAGTTTCTGTGAAGTACAGTGCTCCACAGCATAAACATTCCACAGATAACGCGGTTTACTGTTGGTGAGCATTTGTGCCGTCTGGTGTTTCAGAGCTCCTACGCTACAGCTGGGAACACCCTGCCACACGCTTTGGGGCGCCTGGAGCAGTTTACGCAGTTGTGCCGGAGTGGGCTTGCTAAGTTATCGGAATAGATACACACAGACCTTCAACTTTTACTAATGAGGCCAAATTGACTTCCTCGATGACTGTGCCAGCTGCCGGCTGTCAGCAGAGCGGAGGCTCCTGCTCCTCCCGTCTTCACCAGTGTTTGGCTGATTCTTTGAGTTCAGCCATTCTGGAATGGCAGGACTGTCATGCAAGGCAGTGACAGGGTGTGTTCTGAGGAATGCATCGTTAGGCAATTTCCTCCTTGTTTGAATACAATAGGTAATCTTACACAAATGGGGGGGGGGGGCAGGTACAGACACCACTTCCTGTGGCCTCTTGTCGCTGCCAGGGCAGCAGGGCAACTGGTCATATTGTTAGGTTTCTATTTTTATATAAATAAGACAAACTAGCTATGCCTGGTGGTGGCTTAGCGCTGCAGTCCCAGCACTCTGTTAGGCAGAAGCAGGAGAATCACAAGTTTGAGCCCTTTCTGGACAATTTAGCAGAGAGAGAGAGAGAGAGAAAGAGAGAGAGACCCTGTCTCAAATAAGCAGTAAAAGAGGCTGGGGCTGTAGCTCAGCATGAAGGCCCAGGACTGCAAAAGCAACAACAAATTAAATAAAAATACGTGTCAATGTGGATAAGTAAATAGAAAAGGTATGCCCTACAATGACACTAAATAACGTAGCATAGCAACACATGCGCCAGTGACACTCGCTTCTGATCATCATCAGGTATCGTGTACTGGATGGAGTTGTAGCTGCCATAGGCTTCTCCACACCAGCGTCACCACAAACACAAGCGACACCTCGCGCCAACACTTTGCCATGGCCACCGTGTCTCCAGGTGATGAGAATGTTTTGGTCAGTCGTTGGTCAGATTACCACTGTGCCACCACGAGTGCCTTTGAGGTTTAATTTGCTCTTTTCTGTGACTAGTCATCCAATGCCACTACAGCAGAACACCTGTTCAGCTCCGTGCCAGTTCTCTCTACCGGGTTTGCCTTTTTCCTAGTGACTGTTCAGGTCAAAACCACCTTGTCAGTTAGATGCATAAATGTCTTTTATCACCATGAACACGTCTTTTGTGGATTTTGGTAAATGAATGCTAATCACATATGTCCCCATTTATCAGCTTTTTCTGTTTTCTTATGTACTTAATTTCTTATAAACAGGGTGTTGCTCTGTAGCCCAGGCTGGTCCTGAACTCACTATGTAGCCCAGGCTGGCCTTGTACACACAACAATCTTCCTGCCTCAGCCTCCCGAGTGCTAGGATTTACAGGCAGTCTTTCTCTGTTTTTTATATCTTATTTAAGAAACCTGCCCTGAAAGGTCATGACAATCACTCCCGTATTTTCTAAAATTCCTCTTCACGTTGCAATCTCTGGTTCCCCTGAAATTGTCTATAACGTATGCGGTAAGGTAAACTTGTTTGGTTTTTCACGTGGATTTCCAACTGCTTCTCAACATCATTTTTTTTTAAAAGGTCATCTTTCCTCCACTCCATAAATATATGTGCCAAGTGTTTTGATTTAGAGGACACGTCTTCAGAACAGGAAAACTGAAAGATTTTTCCAAATGTGAAGGAGGCTGGACTCAGGGAGGAAGGAGGCAGACATTAACTGCAGAGGAGAAGGTACAAATCTCAGAATGCCTAACCATTGGACTTCTGGCAAGTTTTTAAAGAACATGATCTGGAAGAATGGCACAGTGGTTAAAGCATTTGCCTAGCATGCTCAAAACCTTGAGTTCAACTCCCCAGCATCACAGAAAGCCAGGTGTGGTGGTGCACTGATGAGGCTGAGGCTTGAGGATTGTTGTGAGTCCAAGACCAGCCTAGGCTACAGAGTGAGACGTGAAAAAAAATTTTGGAAGCAAAATAAAACACTCCTATTAGAGTCCTTTAGATTACAACTCAGGCTTCCTTTATTATTATTTTTTTAAATGAATAAGCCTAAGTCCTACCCTGGTGGCCCTCAAGGTACACACCTTGCTGCTGTGAAGTCATTTGGGCAGAAGCCACTGGGCCAGCTGAAAAGCCCTAGATTGTGGAGCTGGGAGTCCACCCTGCACTGCACAGGAAAGGCTGACACCTTGGACTGTTTGCTGAGCCCGCCAGGCAGGTTTGGAGAGTTTGTTAAATGGAGGTCAAAACTAAGGATGTCTGAATTAAGTCCCACTAGAAAAGAAAATCAGTTGGAACCTTGGCAAGACTTCTCAAGGAGATCCTCTGAACACAGAAGGTCTGCGGTCAGAAATAATTATGTAAAGAGGCACAGCATCGTCTGGTTAGTGACACACTTGGGGAGAGCAACTCCACGGTTGAATTAAAATACAAAAAAATGTGTTACAACATTACAATAATATGCCGTTGTGAAGGCAGACTTTTGTTTGTTTGTTTGTTTGTTTGTTTTGAGACAGGGTCTCACTCTGTCGTCCAGGCTGGTTCTGGACTCACTATTTAGTCCAAGCTGGTCATGAACTCACGGTAATTCTCCTGCTTCAGTATTTCAAGAGCTGGGATTATGGGAATATGCCACCACACCCAGCTAATCTTTATGTGGTGCTAGGGAATTGAACCCAGGGCCTATACATGCTAGGCAAATGCTCTAACCACTGAGCTGTGCTCTCAATCCAGAAAAGAAGTTTTAAAATACATATTCTACTTTTGCCAAATACACATTGTTCTTCTACACTTACTTGTTTGGGGAGGAGGACCCAGATGACTATATTCAAAGTAGTTTCATTGGCACCTGGAGGAAAAATATTTAGGAATTTAGTTTTTCCATCATTCAAATATTGCTAAAGTGATTTCCTTAAAAAGCAGAACCACTTACTCATTAGTAATTAAAACATTAGAAAGAACACAGGAAATCATTAATAACCTAGATACATAGTGATTCCAGAGGACTAAAGCAAAAAGAAAGCCTAATAAACATATACCACAAGGTATATCTTTTCTCCACAAGTTCATCAAAAATACAAAATGAAGCAAGTGACTGATTTTAACTTCATTTCACTTATCCCAATATACCAAAGTTAACGAGACATCTTACATTCTTTGTTTCACACCAAGTCTTTGAAATCCAGGGCATATTTTTTTACTCACATAATACTTACCAACTCTAACGCTCAATTTAAGAACTACTTGCTTTGTTTTGAGACTTTATAAAATTCATAATTAAAGAGTAGATTTAAGCTAGGCTCAGTGGCACAAGCCTATCACTCTGAGAGACTGAGGAAGGAAGACCACGAGTTTGAGCCCAACCTGGGCAATTTAGCTACTTAGCAAGACCCTTTCTCCAACAAACAATAAAAATGGGTCAGAGATGTTGCTCAGTGAAGGCCCTTGGCTTGATCCCAAGTACATAAATGAATAAATAAAGATATAACCCCTTTTCTCTTAGATTCTCTTTTAACCTTCTGTCCTTTTTTGTTTGTTTGTTTTTGTAGCCCCTTTTCTTATTTGTTTTGTCCCTTTGACCCCCTTTCTAGCCCCCATGTTCCCTCATCCCTTATGCCTGTGCCTTGTGCCTGGTCTTATTCTGGACCTGCTAGCAAGGCACAGGGTCCTGGGGACAATACACCTTCACTCCAAATTCCTCTGCTGCTGGTCACGTTTTGGGTTCTTCCAGGCTCCTTCTCTGACCTAACATTAACATATAAGTATGTTACATTTAAGTTTATATGGAAATGTTTTCCAGAAAAATGAATCTAGTGCCCATTTTTTATTTTTAATTTAAGTTTAAGCTAGCCAAAATTAAAGTCAAAGTCAACTGCCCATTTACACTAGTCCCATTTCAAGTACTCAGCAACTGCGAGTGGCTGGCAGCCATTGTACTAGACAGCTCAAGTAATGGACTTTTATTTTTGTGGGGGAGTTTGAGGGGAAAAAATCTGATCTTTCTTGCTCTTTAAAGACCAGATCATCAGTTTTTGCCATAAAATTAAAAGGAAAGTGAAAATTTAGGCTTATTTAAATACTCTCTAGATTATTAGTAATATTTTCTTTTCATTCCTAATATTGTTATCTTTTTGGCTTAATCTCCTTTTTTCTGTACTTGGGCTTTTTTCTAGACTTTTTTTTAAATTTCTGAACAACTTTTTTCTTTCTTTTTTTGAGACAGAGTCTTGCTCTGTAGCCCAGGCTGGTCCAGAACTCAGTGGTGTAGTCCAGGCTGGCCTTGGACTCAGGTCTAACTGCCCGCTTCTGCTTCCCGAGTACTGGGATTATAGGTGTGGGCCACCACACCCAGCTTTATGTGTTGCTGGAGAATTGAACTCAAGGCCTTGAACTTGCAAGGCAAGTGCTCTAACCACTCTACCATTTCTCCAGCCTCTCCAACTTTTGTTGAATTGTGTTGAATTGTCCTTTGAATTCTTGTCAATTTTTCTTTGTTTTGTTGTGCTTCTTGCAATGTTGAGGATTGAACTCACGGTCTGTACATAAAAGGCAAATACTCTACCATGGGTTATATTCCTAGCCCTTTGTATTAATTTTACTGTAAAACAGAGTTTCCCCAAGTTGCCAAGGCTGGACCTGCATTTGTGACTCTCCAGCTCCGGAGCAGCTAAGATTATGGGCATGTGCTACAGCACCAGCAAAAAATGTCAATTTTTGATTCATATGTCTAAAGGCACAGTTGTTAGGTACACAAATGCTTACATATGCTAATATGTTGATAAACATACCACTTATTATTGTAAAATTTCCTTTGTCTCCAAGAATTTTTACTTAAAATCTATTTTATCTGATATGCCAATTGTAGCTTCTTTGATTACTAATTACATGGCCATATTTTCCTATTCTCTTATTTTATTGAGGTCTTTGAATCTAAAGTGCTCTGTGAGCTGGGTCTGTTGGTACAGGCATGTAATTCCAGCACTCTGAGAGGCTGATGTGGGAGGATTACAATTTTGAGTAACCCAGGCAACTTAATGACTTAGTGATACTTTAACTCAAAATGAAAAACAAAAAGAACGGTGGGTAAAGACCCTGGCTTAAAGCCTCAGTACCACACACACACACACACACACACACACACACACACACACAGTGCATTGTATAATACATGCACTTGGATCTTGTTTTTTCTTCATCTAGCTAATCCCTGTTTTTTTAATTGAGTGGCTTAATCCATTTATATTTCATGTAATTACTGATAAAACGGGACTTTTTTGAGACTCTGTCCCAATCTGTAGTCCAGAATGGTCCTGAACTCTCTATGGATCCCAGGCTGGCCTTGGACTCACAGCAATTCTCCGGTCTCAGTGCTTAATTTAGCTTGCTAGCTTTAACTGTTAAGCCATTCCTCCAGACACAGGGGACTTATCTTGGAGTTGTCCTGGAGATTATTATTTTTTCTTTGGATTTTTTATTAACATCACAATTGATAAATATGTCATTAAAAGTAACATCAACTTGATTTCAATAGTATACAAAAATAATACAGGTGCATTCTCTTCCCTTTCTTTGTGTATTATACAAATTGCATAGTTAGCTATTTTAAGACCATGAATATAATTTTTTAATTGTTACAGTATAAGATTGTATTTGGGGCTGAAGTAATAGCACAGCAGTTAGAATGTTTGCCTAACAAGTGCAGGGACCTGGGTTCAATTCCCCAGCACCACATAAACTGGGAATGGTAGTGCTTGCCTGTAATCCGAGTACTTGGGAGGTCGAAGCAGGAGAATTGCCATGAGTTTGAGGCCAGCCTAAGCTGCAGAGTGAGTTCAGGACCAGCCAGGATTACAGATTGAGATCTTGTCTCAAATAAAGAAAGAAGAGAGCAGTGAAGTGAGTCAGAAACAGAAGGTTAAATATCGAATGGTTTCTCTAATATGAGAAAGCAAGATCATAATTATTTCATAGAACCAATTGCGGGAAATAATGCAAATTGGAGGGTAAAGGGAAGAGGTAAGAGGGTGTAAAAGAGAAATGGGAAGGATTTGTAGTTCTGCCATGAAATGTATATGCACAAAGTGCTCAAGATCAATGTAAACATTATGTATTGCATCTATGCATATCCATAAAATGGGTAAAATGAAGAAAGAAAGGAAGGAAGAAGAAGATGTCAATGTTAAAAAGGGGGTGTCAATGTTAAAAAGGGGGACCTATAGATGTAGTTCTGTGTGAAGGCCGTGGCATAATCCCCAGTACCACAGAAATAAATAAATAAATAAATAAATAAATAAATAAATAAATGGAAATAAATTCTGAGTTCTATAGATTCAGGAACATTCCAAACTCCTGAATGAGTCATGATTAATCCCAGCCCTTTGGAGGCTGAGGCAGGAGGATTGCAGTGAGTCCAAGACCAGCCTGGGCCCCATAGTGAGTTCAGAGCTAGAGAGCTGGACGATAAAGAATGGTATAAATTCCTACATGGGACATGGTCAAGAAACAGTCTATTAGGGTGTGGCAAAGCTGCCCACACCATGACAGTGTCAACCACAGGACAAACAAAGGACAAATCTGCTCCCCTTAGGGACAGTCCAGTTCCCCCACTCTTCTTACCTGCTGAGCTCTGGGAGGCCACCCAGCCAACCACCCACGTCATGAAGCTCAGGTGGACCTTACCTCCCTATCACTGTCCCTCGCTTCTTACTTTATCACTTTATAGCCTTTCTACCTTTAAAAGAAGTTTCATTTTCTAATTAAAATTACTGATC
The DNA here is from genome assembly GCA_004027205.1 of Ctenodactylus gundi. Classification (NCBI taxonomy): domain Eukaryota; kingdom Metazoa; phylum Chordata; class Mammalia; order Rodentia; family Ctenodactylidae; genus Ctenodactylus; species Ctenodactylus gundi. The sequence goes on along the minus strand of PVKB01006373.1, from coordinate 21,540 downwards.
CCCTAGGTTCTCATCTACCAGGTGCATTGGTTCGGGAACATTTGCAAGGAGAAAGTGGATTGGCGATCTCTCATCTAACTTGGGCGGCCAGGCAGGGTTGAAAGGAAAAGTGCTTAAATAAGACCTGGACCCCTGTGGATAAAAGTGGGAGCAAAAGTCTAGTCACATGGCCAGTTGTTTCCAGCAAGAGAGACCAAGGCGCCAACTGGGTCAATTCTAGGAGCCGGCAAATATTTGGCTTCCTGTTGGCCCGCTTTGCCATTTCCTTGGTCCCTTGCAAAGAACAAACCTTTATTTCAGAGAAGAGGAAGAAAGAAATCAATTGGGGAGGTAGAATTGAAAAAACCAAGGGGGAATCGAGGAGGCTACATGTCCTTTCAGTACAGGAGTACAAGAACTGACTGTACTATGTGGCCTAGACCTTGGCTGGAGACAAGCAGTGGCCTCTTGTCAAGGGGGAAAAGGGAAACAGAAGGCTGTGATGAACATCTGGAAAAGGTCGCATGAGGAGACAGGTCGTCACCAGTGAAAAAGCTAAGAGCCATAAATTGAGCATAAGAAAGACAAAAAACATGCACTTGTGAATTGTTCTCCTGACAGCAAAATGTTCAACCTCAGATCCCCTCAGCCATGCCAAGCTGGGTGGGCGTGGCTCCAGGGTCTGTGTCTCATTAGAGAACATTACAAAATTATCTTCCAAGGGGCCAAGGTCACTTTAATCCATTTCTTATTCCAAGCAAATACATTTCTTAAAATTTGTATATATTATAAATATATCCCACAGGCATCTGATTGATTGTCATCTAATTAATAATCACTCTTTTGAAGGAAGTGCTTAGTAGCTGGATAGATTTTAGAAATCTCCACAAAGGCAAGGTTTGTCAATATGAAGGCTTTTTTGTTTTTATTTCTGAGATATGGTCTCACTCTGTAGCCCAAGCTGGTCCTAAACTCACTATAGAGCACAGGCTGACCTCAAACTACCAGCAAGCTTCCTGCCTCAGCCTCCCAAGTGCTAGGATAACAGGCATGTGCTGCTACTCTCGGTTTATGTGGTACTGGAGGAATTGAGCTCAGGACATTCTACTTGCTAGGCAAGAATTTTAACCACTGAGCTATGCCCATCAGCCCCTCAAAATGAAGACTGGAGGTCAGTTTCATTGAAAGTCAGGAAGACTCCAAATGGTGGTGTCTGTACCAACCCATAATTGCAGAAGAAAATATGATTTTGAGTGGCTTAGGGACAATTCAAGATGTTCCAAGGATGCCCTCAGTATTCTGTAGTACAGAAGTTTTTTACTTTCCACCTTTAAGAATCAGGAGCTCTAAAGGGTGAGATGTCTTCTCACTGCTGCCCTGGTATGTTCAATGTGAAAGCATTTTTATAAACAAAGAACAATCTGTAATTCCTTTGCAGCCTGAACTTTGATCCCTTCAGAAAGGCTTGGATCTGCCTATTAAAACAAAATCAGACAAGGAAATAAGAGTTAAGAATCTTAGATTGACAGATTTAAAGGAATTATATCCTTACTCACATCTTTTTCACCTAACAGAAGATGATTTGCTGGTGATAACATTTCTATTCCCTGTAAGTAAACAGGTTATATTTTTGGAACTTCAACCAAGTTCATCCCAATTAACCTATGAAGTAGCACCTGGAGCCTCTTGGTAGGCTCACAACTCTAACTAAATAATGAATTGTATAATTTATGATATGTAGCTTTTCTTTTAATTTCTCTGAGAGTGGGAGCTAAACAGGTAACCCCAGCATCACTGCAGTCTATCCCACAGTAAGGACACCATAAGAGTTTGTTGGAGGAGTGAAGGTGAATGCTTGGAACAGACTGAACCAAGGAACAGCTTACTGCATGCAAGGCTGAGTAGAAAAGGCTTCTAGGACACCAGAAATGACAAAAAAGCCAGAGTGCTGGGAAGAAGCTAGAAAAGTGTAGCATCAGTGAAACTGGAGATAAGATTTTGATTTGGTTTGGTTTGGTTTGGTTTGGTTTGGTTCAGGTATGTTCGGTTCTGTTTTGAGACAGGGTCTTGCTCTGTAGCCCAGGCTGGTTTTGAATATACTATGTAACCCTGGCTGGCCTCCAACTCACAGCAATCCTCCTGCCTCAGCATCCCAAGTGTGGAGATTACAGATGTGTGCCATCATACCTGGCTTATGTGGTATTGGTGAACCAAACCTGGGACCTGTGCTTGCTAGGCAAGCATTGTAACCGCTGAGCTACACCCCCAGCCCCAAGATGGAGGATTTTATAAGGGATATGAGGTAGAAAAGGGCTGGAGTTGGCAAATTTAGATATCTTAGAAATGTATTTCCAAGGCATCCTGTCCTCTAAGAACTGTCTGCCTTATAACTAAAGTTGTACATCAAAGTTGCAAATGGACCAAGTCCTTTGCTTTGCCTCACAGAAGTCTCCTTAGATAAGGATGTCTGTATGCTACAGATATTTGGGAAAGATGAGGAAGAAAGGGACATCTGCTCAGTGGGAGAGAGGAATGGCTTTTGCCTTCAGTCTTATCCTGTGTAAAGTTAGCCAACTGTTACGGTTTGGACCTGGAATGTCCCCCCAAAGCCACATGTATTTGGATACTGTAGAGTACCCACAGAAGCATGTGCTGCTAAGAGGTGGGGCCTGGTCAGAAGGCACAGAACACTGGGGCTTGGCCCAGAAGGAACATAACGCTGAGGTTTGACCTGAAAGGGGCAGATCTCTGGGACGTGACCTGGAAGGGTACACGCTAGCTCCACCCTTCCTTGTCCACTTGACTTTCTGTGTGTCATGCTGTGAACAGCTATTACACTTGCTGGGCCTCTGCCATGTGCTTCCGCCACTGTCAGCTGCCCACAGGTGAACAGAGACCTTCTGTAAGTGAGAGCTAAAATAAATCTTTCTCCTTTAGGTTGTAGATATTGGGTATTGTGTCCCAACATCAGGGCAGTGCTTTTGAGCCACTCAGTCCAGACTTCTAGTCTGATAGTTTTTAACTCTTCAGCTACCACATATTGTTTCTCAAGAATCCAAGAATACCTTTTACAACTTCTTTAAAGTCATTTGGTTGTGTCTCTTTAGTCTCCAATAATCATTTATGGCTTTTATTTTATTTATATAGTTATTTATTTATTTGTTGGTGACACTGGCACTTTGAATGGTTCAGACCTCATTGAAAAAGCTCCCTTGCAGCTCTGGTCTGGTTGCTTCCCGGAACTTGATTCAGATCCATTGTGACATCATATACAGGCTGATGAATTCTTATCACAACTACGTCAAGAAGCACAAATATCACTTAGTTGGTTTTGTTTTTGAGACAGGATCTCACTCTAAAGTCTAGGCTGGTCCTGAATTCACTATGTAACCCCGGCTGGCCTTGAACACAAACATCACTTAGTCTTACTATTGAAGGTGACTTGACTACGGGGGGAAGATCTCTCCTTGTGGTGGCACAGTTTTCTTTTTCTACTAGCAAATAATCCAAGGAGTGATTCCTGAAGACTCGATAAGCACCGGTTCCCTAAAATATCTCACACAATTGTCTCAGCATCCATTAGTGACCTCTTATGCAATTAAGTATTACTTTGGGAGTTACAAAATGGCGAATTTATTCCTTCAGTACTTCTCTTAACTCACATTCTTTTAAAAATAGACTTCCTTTTACTCTTTGTGAAAAAAAAAATACCATAGACTAATGGCACATTTATTTCTCACAGTCCTGGAGGGCAGAACATCCCAGATCAAGGTGCCAGCAAGGTTACTTTCATTCTGAGGCCTCTTCTTTTGACCTATATGCTGCCTGATTCCTAAATAGGAGAGAGAGATTTGAGAGAAAGAAAGAGAGAGAAGGAGAGTGCATGACATATATATATATATATATATATATATATATATATATATATATATATATATATATGATTTCATTTAATCTTAACTACCTCCATAAAGGCCCATTTTCTAACATGCTCATATTAGTAATTGGGGATTCAGAATGAATTTTAGGGGTACATAAATGTTCAGTTCATGATATAAATGAATGTTCTTTTTCTTTTAATATTTTTAATCAGTAACCAACATGATTTTCTCCTTCCAACATTTTTTCAAACATTTTAATGTAGAAATTTTCAAACATGCAGAAAGGTTAAAAAGTTTGCTATAGGTGTGTATGTGTGCCATATCGTGCATTTACTCATCTGTACTGTCCTACAATCACCCATCTTTGGACTGGTAGGATTGAGGTTTTTTTTTTACTCAAATAAAGTATATGCATTAGTCATATTTTTATCTTGTTGGCTCTCAATTTGTAACAGAATGCTTTTTTATAAGGATAGAGTTTATTTATTAGATATAATCAACCTAGATCATGTAAGAAGCAAACACTTCTATGAAATTGAGATTATGGGTTAGCATACTAATGCTCTTAATCAAGCCCATGCTTCCAGAGCCAGTTGCCTGCTAGAATCCCAAGGGAGTTCAGGGTTGCCCTCCTCCTCAGCTGTGCCCAACAGCCATGATGGAGTGGCGCCACCAAGTGGACATCACACACAGCAGCCACGCACGCAGGCCCTACCCAAGATCTGGAATGAAGTTAGAAGCGAGAAGTTTCTTCTTTAAGCGTGACTCTTGATTAGGGAGATGAACTTGGTTGATGCCAGTAACTTACTTGAGTCAAAAGAGAGAGAGAGAGAGAGAGAGAGATTGACAAATGAGTATATATAGGTTAGGAAACATGTGGAAAAGTAATCAGTTTTAGAAGAATTTTGGTGTTAGCTTAGAATTATCTTGTAGTTATTTCACGAATCTAAGTGACTACAATGCAAGTGAGTACAATTCTTGAATATCCTTTGATTTCTCCCACTGGTAGATTTTCTGGGCCAGAAGAGACACCAAGGTCTCCAACCGCATACCAGTGTAAAGGTCCCTATTCCCCAAGTGTTTCCATTAATAGTTGCTTCATAACAAAGAGATATGTGGAGGGTCAGGGAAGCCTCCCAACTGGGCTTGCAGAAGAGAGAGTCTCAGTCCATTCTAGAAGACAAGAGAAGGCAGAAAACTCCCTGTTTGAAGTGGGAAGATCCTTCTTATATAAAATAATACACAGTAGTCGGTAAAAGAATCAATATCTGTTGTACATGTCTTTTACACTTATGACATGTAAGAGTTACTAAAACTTGCTACAGAACATTTTGAGTTTTTTGTTAAAATATGTTAATAGAGATGCATCTCTCTATGAATCTATCATAAACCCAGTTTAATAACTTTCAGCTGGGGATGTAGCTCAGTGGGAGAGCTCTTGCTTAGAATGCATGAGGCCCTGGGTTTGAGCCCCAACCTCCCAAAAATAAATAATGTTTTGAAGACTTGCAACATAATCGGCTTTATTCTTTTAATCTCATACATGTGATTTTATGTATTATTAAACATTCTGAAGGGAGTCCACTGGCTCCACCCCCTGCCCTCCTTTGGGACATTGCCCTTCAGCCTCATGGGAGGTTGGGAACAGCACTGTTGAGGGGCGCAGTTGCAGGGCCTGCTACCATTCAGAGCTCTATTCTAAAGGAACAGAGGAGAATGTATACTGGGAATGGCCACCCATCGTGGCTGCAGTCTTTTCAGATTATAGAGTCTAGCAGATGCTAAATAGAGAGTCATATTATTATTTGTTTTTCTTTACCCTTATTTTTGCCCGTTTGATCTGCCATCGCCTAAAAGGTTTAGAGAATCTCTTTCTAAGTATGTTTCTAGATATCTCTACCAAACCCTCTTTGTTATTCTCTGTCCTTTGTAATTAGGCAGCCCCACTCCTCTGAGTGGGGCGTTGCACTCTGATCACGCACACACATACGTCGGCTCTCAGAAAGCACAAGCTGAGGAAACATCCTGCTTCTCTTCCTTCGCTCAAGCAGCGTTCTGCTGGTCTGCTCCAGGCCGTCAGAGATGATACCTTGTCCTGGATTCACTTCTCCTGAGGTTGTTTTAGATTTTAATTCAGTAAATAGATGCAAAACCTACTAGCACTACTTTTGTCATCATCTCTCCTTATTTTTGTTTGGTTTCTTCCTCTAACACTCCTGTTATTAGTGCTTGTGTGTTAAATTGTTTTTAAAATCTTATTATTCATTTTCTTTAATTCTCAGTTGGGTACATTTTTCTTTCTCTTCTCCCTCTTTCTAGTATCTTCACACTTGAAAGTTTCCTCAGCTCCTGACTTCAAAAATCCCAAAGAGGGAAAATATTAGCAGAGTCCTAAAGCCACAGTGTTGCCTCACTTCTACCCAGGCAGACAAAGGCCTTCCTACTCCTGGCACCCCGGTCAAACCTCACATGGCACTCAGGAGTGACAGAACAGAACAGGAAATGTGACAGTGAGCTCAATTTCCTGACCTGTAGCTAACTAATCTGTATCACAAATATACACTAATTAAAGTTTTAATGTGTGCCCTCCCATTAGTACTGTGTCCTCTAAATGCATATAGATAGGCTAGAAAAACAGGAACATCCCAGGGAGAAACAGGCTAGCTAGTGCACATTAATTCACGTTAAAAGATTTATACAAATCCAAGACTTCAGCCAGGCTATGGGAGGCAGGAGAGCCTAGAGCAATGGGTGAGGATCAAAGGCTCTGGAATACTGTGTTTGAGAATGCAGTCATTCCTAGCTACACCCATGCACTCAAAGAAATGGCCTTAAACATTTGTCATGTGTAGATTGTAAATGGAAAAAAAATAGGGAGGGGGTGACCCCAAACAATTTACAGAGATCTGGTTCAACAAGCAGATGTTAAAGTTCACGAGCCGAATTTTAACAATGGAGGACACTACAGTGTAAACACCCCAGAGCAAGCAAGCAAAAAGCAGACTCAACTCTATCATCAAAAAAAAAAAAAAAAGCCAGTGAGCACTAGGTGTGTACAGAGCTGCACCACTGCCCACCTAGATGGATGCTGCTGCTGCCCTCAGAGAAAGGGGCTGCGGCCTCAGGAAATTCAGCCTGGATTTGAACCCGGGGAGAACAATGGAACCAAGCTTTCAATTACAACACAACACCAATTAATGCAGATGATGTATCAGTATGCAAAGAAACCATGGTCCTAAGATTTGTGTTAGCATGACTTCCTAGAATCAATTTATCACTTACATTTTGAACTTTTAAGCTACCATTTTAAAGGTGTTGATCTGTTCCAGTCCTGTGTGATTACAGAAAGTTAGGTCGTTTGAAGAAGCTCAGAAAACCCATAAAAATTGGAGGTGCATTTCTGATTCAATGGGGCATTGAAAGCTTGTACTGTTAGAATGCCAGGGAACCTTCTTAGAGAAGTAAAAAAGCAATTCTACATTGACATAGTGTGTTTTCTATTGCTAATAATACAATGCCACAAATTGTGTAGATCATGAAGAAAAGAGGTTCCTTTGGCTCATAGTTCTGGTCCAAGGCCAAGGATCTGCATCTGGAAGTGGCCTTGTTAGTAAAGTCTTGAGGCAGTGCAGGGAATCACATGGAATTCATACCACAAGCCTAGCAGGCTTTTACAGTAGATTCACCTTGGAGATACAATGTTAATCTTATGAATGGGTTAACCCAGTCATGAGGGAAAAGCCCTAGTCACCTCTTAAAGGTCCATCTGGTCCCACCTCTTAAAAATCACACAATGGGTTTTAGAGGGGGCAAACCATGTTCAAACTACAGCACACCCTGTTTGGTCTCTACTCATTTGTGGAAACTGTTTTAGCTGCTGCTATATAGGTCAACAGCTTCTTGGAGTATCTTTATCATTCCTTCAAAAACAATTACCCAGCACCTTTGTGCCTGGCCCTGACACACACGCGCACACACACACATGCACACACACACACACACACACACACACACACACACACACACACACACATACACACGAGTACTCAGCAGAGGCCAGGGAGCAGCACGTGGATCCACAGCTTAGAGTCCCATCAGTGACATACTGACTTACAGATTTGCTCCATCCTAAACCAAATTGATGTGACAGTCCCATTCTCGGTCCCAGGCACTGGGATCCTGAAGTATATAGCAATACTCAAGGCTTCTTACTTCTCGAAACTGCTGCTAGGAGAAATGCTTTAAAGGTATACAGGGGTGTGTGAGTTAGATCAATGGTAGAGAGATAGACAGATGATAGCAACTTTGATCACTGATCTAAATCTAGACTGACAACGGAAAGCTTTCAAATCCAGGTATATTATCAAACACCTCATAGAACTCACTGTAAAGTGTCATGCTTCAGAATCACTTAAAGACCTTATGCGAGTTTTTGGTTGGTTGATTGTTGTTTTTTTTTCCCTTTGGTTTTTTGTTTGTTTGTTTGTCCAGGCTGGTCCTGAACTCACTTTGGAGCCCAGGCTGCCTTCGAACTCACAGCAATTTGTCTGCCTCTGCCTCCTGAGTGCTGGGATTACAAGTGTCTTTCAGGAAACACCAAAACTTAAGCCAAAAGTGAAAGGGAGAAAATAGTATCCTCCGGATAGAAATCAGGAGTGGGGCAGCCGGTGCTAGTGTGAGCAAGCTGTCCAAGGCTTCTGGGAGTCTGGCTATCCCTGCACTCACTCTGACATCACCTGCTGGGGGCCTCCTGCTCATGGCCCCAATGGAGCCCTCCACCCACCAGGCAGCAGAATAGAGAAAAGAAAAACAGAAGCACCTGCCCTGGGGAGTGTCTCAGACCTGCCCCCCCCCCACACCCCTCTGTGAAGAGGGAAGCTTAGGAATGTAGCTTTTTCTAGGTGGCCCTGTGTCAGATAACACTCTCTGGGAGGGGACACAGCAGATGGGGGCAGGGTAGTAATACCTGTCTCCAGAGTTCTTGAGGTTATAATAGGACTTTAAAATCCAATGAAAGGCAGAATTTTCTGTTTAAAAGGCTCCTGCACCTCTCTGGAGTGGCCTTTTTGGGTCTGTGTCACAGAAAATGCAAGATGAGAGAGACAGGTGGGAAACAAGGCCAGGTACGATGGACTCCTGGCTTTCAGGGCCTGCCCTCAGAAAGGGGCCACTGCAGGGCCACCTTCCTGAATATACCCACAACTAGAGCTACCACTCCAGGACCACCCTTCCCGGACATACCAGCAACTACAGCCAAACCTCCGGAGCGGCCCTTTCCCACCGTGCCCACAGCTACAGCTAACTCTCCAGAGCTGCCCTTCCCTAACAGGCCCACAGGAACAGCTAACTGGGAGACTAAGCAGGCCGGGGTGCCCAGGGTGCAGAGGCGCTGGTGCAACTCCACCACTCTCACCCGTTCACAGAGCAGTTTAGTTCTGAGAACAGTCATAGCTGTGGGTGTCAGGGTCACACAGGGCTCTAGTCATCTGACTTGCTCAATAGCTGGAAAGAAGCAATGGGCCAAGAAGTCATTACAAGCCCCCGTGTGTACAATTTGAAAATAAACAGAAAAATAGTTACCTTAATGATCGTTTTCCACACACTAGCGAACACTCGCACTGACCTCATTACTTTTGTTCTAAGTCCTCAAATAAGCGATGTTGTTCTTCCTGAAAATACTCTGCTGGGAGCAAAACAGTCTCTTTATATAGTGAAAAAGCATGCTGAGATGCTTGTGTGGCCGTGTGTGCGTGTGCGTGTGTGGAGTGTGTGGTAGGGAGGAGCCGGCCCAGGGCCTTAATTCTGAGCTGCGCCCCAACTAATTTTTATTTGTGATTTTTGAGACAGGCTGTCCAGGCTGTCTTCCTAAGTGGCTAAACTGTCCAGGCTGGGCTCAAACATGCGCTCCTCCTGCTTCAGCCTCCCCAGTGCCACCAGGCCTGGTTCCTAGAGCCATTCGAAGGAGCGCTCACTCTGCCCTCAAAACTCAGGATCCAGCTGGAGGAACGGGACCGCAGTTAAAACGGTAGCCGAAGACTATGGGTTTGATGCCCCAGCACCACATAAAGCCGGGCATGGTAGCTCACGCGTGTAATCTCAGCACTTGAGAGGCTGAGGCAGGAGAATCGCCTTGAGTCCAAGGCTAACCAGGGCTCCATAGTGAGTTCAGGACCGGCCTGGGCTAGAGAGCCAGACGCCAGCTCAGGAAAACAAAACAAAACAAAACACCTGAGCCTTGAAGCGTTTCAAAAGGGCTGGATTTCTGCCTCACGATGAAGTTTCAGCTCCTGCCACCAGGTGGCGAGAGCGGCCAACGGGAAGAACTCGCGGAGCTGCAAATGCCAGGAGGCTGCAAGGGGCCAGAAGGCGGAGGACGCGCTGTGTGAAGCGAAGCTGAGGCGAGGGCACCAGTGACCTGCTCAGGGTCGTGGGTGTGATTAGGGACTCGTCCTCTGTGGCTCGCGTCCTGTATTTCCGTCAGCTCGAACTGATGGAAAGCTTTAAGCGTCCACCGCAGTAGAATTTCTAAAGAAAGACACGAGCAACCGCAGCTCTAAAGGAAGCGTGGAGACAGGGCCCGCGTGGGTAAGTCACGCGTGGGTCTGGAGCACCGCACAAGTTGGAGTTGTCACGCTTTCCGGATTCCTGGGGTCACCCCGAGAGCTGAACTTAAAAATTATATAGGTACCTGTTCTCTTTTTCATTTATCTTTTTTTCCCTGTTTGCTTTTGTTTCGCTTCTGTATTTGTTTTGCAGTGTTAGAGACGTAATCGAAGAACGCACATGCACTAGGCAAGGGTTCTGTCACTAAGCTGCATCCCCAGCCTTTAAAAAAAATGAAAATGAATGCATTTGGGGGCATGCCCAGGCTGTCCTCAAATTCGCGATCCTCCTGGGTCCGGCGCTGGCGCACCGCGGAGGGCATCTCTTGACACCACCCCTTCCTCGCCTTACCCCGCAGAAAGGCAGGCTGGGGCAGAGAGGAACAAGAATAGACCCGTCAAAAGATAAAAATGCCCAGTGCCGGGTGTGTATCGTGTCAGAAACCTGCAGCTGAGGGTTGGCACGTCTCCAAGGGGCAGCCCTTACTCAGTTCCTGGAAGTAAATTGCACACAGCCTCTCCGAAGAAGGCCATCTCATCTCTGCTTCAAACCAAACAAAACACATTAACATCTCATAAATCTCACATCTTCGAATAGCATTGCCCAGGCTGCAGTTTACCACATACCGTCTCATTTTGTGAGCTGAAAACCTGTGATGTAGCAGAAAGGAAACAGGAAACCCGCCCTTGGTTCCAGATTGCTCACTAGAACGTGATCTTGCCTAGAGGAGAGTATTTGAGATAGGGTCTCTAATATATTGTCCAGACGAGCCCCAAAGTTGTGACCCTCCTGCCTCAGCCTCCCCTATAGCTGGGATTACAGGTGTGTGCCACCGTACCCGGCTCATTAAATGTTGCTTAACGACAGCTTCTTGCATCTAGTTCCTGAACATCTTGTCTTCGCATGCCTCATCCATCCTTTGAAATTCTTCCAGTTATCATTCACTGAAGGACATTTGCATTTGGATGCTGACGATTTATTTTTTTCAATCTACGCTGTTTTTTAGGATGAAGATTTTCTTGAAAACCAGAACACATCAGAAAACGACACAGTAAGGAACAGAGTTGTGCAAAGCAGGGAGCAAAGAGACCCCCATCAGGTATGGCTGGGCAGCGACTGAGGGACTGTTACCCAGGGTCACTGCTGTGTGGCAAACCCCTCAGCCTCCGTGGAGACAGAGCTTGTGGTGCTCAGCGGGCACTCCGAGGCGTAAATTAAATGGTAATTGAAGTGTGTAAGATGGAGTCATTAAGAAAACACACAGGCTCAGGTGAAGAGGTTGTGTTGTATACACCAGCCAGCCTTAGACTCCGATGGGAAGCTACATCCCTAGGCGGAGGGCTCAGGCATAGAGCCACATGGGGTGATGAACTCCTGTAGTCCCAGCTACTCAGGAGACTGAGGCAGGAGAGCCCCTTGACACAGCAAGGCCCCACCCCCAAAAAGAAAGAGAAATTTATAAAAAGAGAGAGGAAGAAAGCATGCACTGGTGTGAACAAAGTGTTCTGAATTTCAAGGTAAGCAAGGCAGACGAGTGGAAGGCTCTGTGATGATTCCAAAGCCATGGTGTCCTGCCCTAAGTCCCTTATTGCCATCTGATTGCATCAGCCTGAGGAGCTCTGTTTTGTTTCATTTCTGTGTTGAATTCTGGGTAGGATGTCACTTTAAGAAATTCTTCTGGGGCAACACGAGCAAGTAATCACTCATGCAGGTCATCTTTTAAAAGGTGACTGGGTGCCTGCATCTCAACCATTTGGAAGAAACATTCTCATAAGGAAAGGCAACTGGTTTAAAGTAGAAAATATGGAAAATTATTGCAGCAAATTTTAGGAGATGAAAATTGGCCTGTAATTCAGGAAATTAATGCCTAATGTATTGGTGTAGCTTATTTTTATGTAAAAAGAAAATAGGTCCAATACATATGTGATGAGTATTAGGATTATACTATGCATATACTTTGGTTTGTCTTCAGCCTCTACAAATCTTTCACCTTATGTTGTACATGTTATCTGGTGTGCAAATCACAATATGTCCATTTCACCTTATATGTTGGGATAAGTGTTGGTGTCAGGAAATACTCTTCAAGGAACGAGACTGCTTGTGTAGCATCTTGCACACAGATGTTTGCAGCAACTTTATTCATAACTGCCAAAACTTGGCAGCAGCCCAGGGGTCCTTCAGATAAATAACGGTGGTACTCCAGACAATGTGAGGTTATTCAGCGCCAGAAGGAATCAACTATCAAACCAGGAAAAGAACTAGATGAGCCTTAGATGCCTATTACTGGGTGAAAGAAGCCAATATGAAATGGCTACACATCATGCCACTGCAAATAGATGACAGTACGGAGAAGACAAACATACAGAGACAGCGAAAACATCAATGGTTCCCCGAGGACAGGGATGAGGTAGGGATGGCAGGAGGAGGCTTAGGGCATTGGAACTCTTCTGCATGATACAACAGTGGTGGATTTATGTCCTTACACATGTCCAAACTCATCAATGGCATAGCACCACAGGGAACATAGATGTAAAGGAGCCCCTGGGCAACAATGATGTGCCAGTGTTAGTTCATCTCTTTACATGTGGACTACTCCAGTGTGGGTGTGGACAGTGGGCCAGGCCTGCAAGGAGGGAGGAAGGGAAGTCTCTCTGCTTCCAGCTTAACTTGGCTGTGAACCTAAAACTGCTCTAAGAAGTCTATTGTTTGTTTCACACACACAAAAAGAAAAACCCTTAGATGTTCTCTACTTGTAATCAGGAGTGTGAAACCTGTAGATTAGCAACCTGATTTAACCTTGGATGACCTCAACAGACACTCTTTCGATTGAAACTCAATGGCTGTGGGCTTGGCAGTGAGGGGGATGTGAGGAAGTGGGCACTTTGCTGTGATCAGTGATGAAGGGAAGGAGGGGGCAGATGTCCTCTGATGACGGGGGCTAAGAGGACTCCAATCAACTTATCTTCCTAGTTCTCAAGGTCCATCCCAGGAAACAAATGTAATCATGAGTCAGAGGTCAAGGAGTAGCATTGAAGGCTGTACAGTATTTGAAGATTCTTTGAACTCAGCAGCATGCTACTGATTTGTTCTCCGATTTAGTTAGAGTGCATAGACTCAAAGGCCACGCTCTATGACAGGAAACAAAAGCTGACGTATGACAGTATACCTCTTGGTGCACATTCAAATCCACTCCACGCCTGTATACTTCCTCCCAGCTCCTGCTGCCGCTGGGAACAATAGGTGGCCTAGCTGTGATTATTACAGAACGGAGAGAGGGAAGAAAGCCTCTGTGCCATCCTAGGAACAGGATGGATCATAGATATTTGAGAGCTCACGCTGTACCCTGAAAGATTGTCCAGGAAAGATGGCCCCCAGATTCACTGCACTGATGAATCAGAGCCAGGGACTTCCAGCCCAAATGATAGCAGGTTGTTTTGTACCCCAAGGGGAGCTTTGGTGTGTCAGCTCTTGAAGGTGCCAAGCTGAAATTCTTATCTGTCGATCAAGCCGTGGGCTGCCAGGAAAATAAAACCAGCTTTGGCCTCAATCCCTGGGAAGCCAGGCCTGGCATGGTATAAAGGGAGGTTTATACAGCTGGGGTATTATTAACTTCATTTAACACTTGCCTGGAAACAGAGCTGGTGGTGAATTATTGCAGTTAGGACAGGAGCACCAGCAGAAATGTGAGCCTGATTCCCTTAAGAAAAGGGAGAGAATGGGAGGAAACAGAGAGATAAGCGTGATCCTGAATTTCTAGTGATTTATTAAAGGAAAAATATCTATGCAGTAGATAATAGGAGCCATCTTGCATAATAATTTAAAAGGACTTATTGAGAATTCTTTGCCACAACTCTGAGCTAAGGAGTTCAGGGTCCATTATGCAAAGGCTTCTAATTATTCCCTTGTGGGGCCAATGTTTGATTTCCAGGGTGAAGAGCAGGTCACAATTGAGCAGGACTCTCTAAGAAACAAAGACGAAAATGTGGAGGATGACCAAGAGACACTTCAAAAAGGGTACCACTTTATTAAAAATTTTTACCACTTCCTTTCTCACCCATCCACTCGACAACACTTTCAAGAATATTAATGGAATTCTAGGATGATCAATGTGGTCAATTCAGCCTGATGATGCCCTGGGAACCCAAAATCTAGATTTCAATTCACCCAGGATGGTCTCGTAATTAAAGCTATAAATTACCAACCAATCACTCCAGTCCATACAAAAGCAGTTAATTCATCTTCTCAATGTCAATCAATAGCAATTGATTTCTCAGCACGCAACCCACTTAAAATCCCAACAATCTATTGTTCTTACCGTGTCGTTTCCTGAAGGTATTCCAAGCTCTCACAACTCCATGAGATAGAAGGAAGAATGTTTTCTTTATTTCTTGGACTAGAGAAATGAAACTTGGAGAAGCGACATACCCAAGGTCAGTTAGCAGGAAAGCGACAGAGCTAGCTTGGAATTCCAACCTCTGGATCCTTGTCCAAAATCGATACTCTTACCATAACACTACTGAGAATTGAACCGAGGGCCTTCACACTGAGCCATCTGTTCAGCTTTTTCTTTTCTTTTCTTTTCTTTTCTTTTCTTTTCTTTTCTTTTCTTTTCTTTTCTTTTCTGAGACACGGTCTTGCTAGGTTAAGCTGCCCAGACGGGGCTTAAACTTTCAATTCTCCTGCCTCAGCTTCCCAGAGTGCTAGGATCGTAGGACTGTGCCACAACGCTCTGCTTATTTGTCCATTTCCTAAATCTTTGCTTAAATTCCTACATCTCCAAGAACCTTTGTTTTTATATATCAAATGTTGTCTCTGGCTTGGGTCAGAATTCGGGTCAGGAGATCTTCCCCAGTACCCAGTACCGAGAATATTTATCACCTTGGAGACAGAGCTGAATTTCAGCCTCTGTTTACTTTAGAGTTTCTACTCAGGGGGCTGAGAAATTCTCTTGAACATTCAGATATGCTCAGATGTTACTGATGTTCACGGTACTGAGATGACCACCAGGGTGTTGGGAATTGTGTAGCCTAGATACCCAAATAACCTAACGGCCAGCTACTTTGCTTTAGAGTCAGCTTACCATAATGGACTAAACTCAATCTCTGCAATTAAAAAATCTGACAAAACCAACCCACAATGGATGGATGTGCCCTATTAACTGTCACTTCCTGCCACGGCCACTTCCATATCCAGGAGTAATGTATCATTGCCTTTCTCCAAATCAGACCACAAAAAAAGCCTAGTGTTTACTAGCCTTTTTTGCTCATTGCCTTCTAGAGCAGCACTTCTAACTCTCAGTATGTGTCTTTGTGCAAGGAAAGCATCTCCCACTAGTGTCTGTGGTTGTCTGTGTGCTGTACACAGCCCCATCCTTCCTCCTCAGAGCCCTCTCCGGGGCCTAATTCCACTTTTGGAGTCGCTCATCTGGTCTGCTCTCCCAGGACCATCTTTTCTGCTTCTCTCTAACTCCTCAGAGCTTGGCACACTGTCCCCAAAGGTTAATCACACTGCAGTAAATTTTAGTCAACAATGAAATGAATTTCCCATGTCTACTTTGTCAGGCACATCCCTCCTTCCTGAACATGCCTGTTGTGTGCCTGCCAGCTTTACAAAGCCTAATCTTGTTGGATTCTTGTTTGGGTGTTTACTTCTGTCTCTTTTTTTTCTCTTTTGTGGTAAGGTATTTGGAAAAAAAATACGATACAGTTTGTGAGTTTTATAGAAAACACAAAACCACTCTTCGATACCTCATCTGGGGCGTTTTATTAGTCGGTAAGTACGAAAGGGCAATGGGAATACTGTTGTCTTTTCTTTCAGGGGCTCCCCAAGTATTAATTTTCTATAGGAAATATAAATCTTCCCTTTCCCCGGACTCCGCAGATCGTGGGAGACGTAGGTTCCAACTCCCCTAGGTCTCCAGTCTCCACAGGGAGGCCATGCGCGCTGTCTCTCCCACATATGAGGCACTGGTTCATTTTTGAGTCACTTCCCCTGCTAGCCAATCCTCCGTTGCTATAACTGCATACCACAGGCTGGGAAATTGATAAAGCACAGAGAGTTATTTAGTTCACAATTCCCTGGGCCGAGAAGTCCAGTGCTGGTGAGGGCTTTCTTCTTTTCATCCCTACCCAGGTTAGGAAATCAAACCACCCACGGTCTCTACACCAAGCTACAACTCCAGCCAATTTTTTAAAATGTTTTAATTGGAGACAAGATCTCACTAAGTTGCTAAGATACTCAGGCTAGGTTTGAACGTGCAATCTTCTCCCTTGGCCTCCCAGAGTGCTGGGATTGCAGGTGTGCACCACCAGGCCTAACTTTAAAGCCTCCTGTTCCTTGCTGCAATGGAACAGGAGAGGGAGTAGAGCAGGTTGGCTTCCATTCCTCTTTGTATAAAGTTATTAAGGTCCTCACAGGGTCCCACTCTCCTGACTTCATCTATTCCTAGCTGCTTCTCTAAAGCCCCACCTCCTAAACACAATTAATATAGGAATATGAGGCTTATGGTCCCCCCTTTTTTTGAGACAGTCTTATTTTGTAGTCCAGGCTGATCCTTAATTTACTACCAGGATGGCCACAAACTCATGACAATCTACCCGTCTCAGTCCCCAGAGAACTGGGATTATAGTTATGTACTACCATGCCCAGCTTATGTGGTACTGAGGAATCAAACCCAGAACCCAGGGCCTTGTGCATGCTAGGCAAGCACTTTAACTATTTGAGGTACACCCCAGCCCGGGGCTTGAGTTTCCAACACATGAACGTTTGAGGAACATAGTCAAACCGTTGCCCCTGCCCCACTCTCTGGGCTCATACAGCCTTTATTTTAGTGGTATGGATTTGAGGAGGTACCTTGATTAATGCAGTCCAGAAAACAGGTAAATAGCAGGCACAGTGATAACCTAAAGGCAAGCACCTAATTGCAGGTAATGAACACAAGATAGCCCGTTTCTGTTGCCTAAAGGCAGGACAAAAATGTCTTGTTTTCACTCCTCCCAATCAAAGGGATCCATTCTTGCCTATAAAATGTAAGCGCCCTCCCCCAAATCCACAGACACTGTCACACTGCTGTTTGACCCAGGGGAGGGTCTTTGGGTGCTCAGACAGATACAACAGGTAGCTGTCCAGGAGTACCGTAGTCTGGGCAGGTGTGCCATCACATCTTTGCAACTCTGCCACTGGAGTACAAAAGCAGCCACACACAACATACAAGCAGACAGACAGAGCTGAGTTCCCATACAGCTTATTTATAGAACATAGATACAAATGGACGAATGCAACTGGACAAGAGGCATGCCAGATTCAACTTGTACACCATCTTTGCTGGTCATTAAGAGTAGCATACCTTATTCTTAGCATAGAATCTGATGTTCAAAATCAGCCATTGCAGTCACTGTCCTACTCCTTTAGAGATTCTGTGACTCCCAGAGACTATTGGTGGGTCTGCTTTCCTGTTCAAGCTGAGGCCACAGCTGAGCTGAAAAATCAGGAAAATCAGTATCTCTTTGCCAATGGTTGCTTCAATACTTGGCAGCTCACCGACTGAGTGTGAGTCCCAGGGGAGGGAGGCAGGGAAAAATCCTAAGTCAGTACTAAGTGAGAAGACAAAATATCAAGCATCAGGCTTGAGAATTCAGAAGGCCCTGTGAGGAAACCCAGCACCCTTTCCTGTTAGCACTCACGAGGAGAATCTTAGGAACTTGCTGTGGGAGAGGGAAGGGGAGTAAGCACCTCCCCAGGAAAGCCAGTGGCCCTATCAGAGCACCCTTGCTTTCGTAACCCAACGCAATAGGTTTAATTCCTAGTAAGTGCAACCCCAGGAGCAAACACAAGCAGCACCCGAAGAATGAAGGAGCAAAGTTTAAAGCCAGCAGGTCGGAAATCGCTTTTCCAAGATGGTACCTCCTTTGAACAAAAAGGGGAGGGGCCAGGGACTTTATTTCTTAGGCTTACATATATCCATATCAGGAGGTATGTTAGGGCTGGCACATAGCTGAATATATCAGGACGATTCAACTGTCAAGAGGAAAAGATGGACAGAATGCCCAGCTATGTCCAATCTGTTACTATGTGGGGGGCGGGGTCCTCCAGGGTGCTCTCCTGAAGCCTCTGTTTGCTAACACTTTCAGTGGTTTCTTTATTAAGTACCTCCCCTTGCGTGAGCCAGGTCAAGGCTAGAGGTTGGGGTCCTGCTGGCCTTGGTGATGCTCAGTGTCTACACTTGGTCCTGGACAGGTTATCTAGCTATGGTGATTGCGGCCTGTGTGCTGAACTTCCACAGAGCCCTTCCTCTCTTCGTGATCACCGTAGCTGCCATCTTCTTTGTTGTCTGGGATCACTTGATGGCCAAATATGAAGATCGAATTGATGAGATCCTGTCTCCAGGCAGAAGGCTTCTGAACAGCCATTGGTTCTGGCTCAAGTGGTAAATACAAATGGCTCTTTCATTCCAATTGAGAGGCAGGTTCATTTATTTCAACACTGTTCCAAAAATATGTTTTAAAATTGCTTCTTCATCTGTGGGATATTTAAGCTAGAAATGGCCTCAGTCGCAATATGCTTTGTTGCTGTGTTGTTGTTGCTGTTGTTTTGTGGAAGGACAAACAACAAGAGATAGACAGGAGCCTTCGCACTGAGCCACATCCCAGACCATTTTTTTTCAGATTTAGACTTTAAGACAGTCTCTTACTTAGTTGGTCACACTGGGCTCAAACTTGTGATTCTCCTGCTTCAGCCTCCCAGAGTGCTAAGATTACAAGGCTAAGCAATAATGCCTTCATCTTACAAACAAGAAATCAGGGCCTAAAGGAGTCATAGACTTATCTGAAATGTGTACAAGTGTCCCTACACATCATCTCAATATCAAGTGCTACTTAATGTTCAAAAGTCATTAACCTAATAACCTTTCATATGCCTTATCAGAAACACATAGCTACCTACCTATCAGGAAGCAATTAAGGGTACAGAATAGTGTAAGGCTGAGTCACAGCAGGGATGGCTTTAGGTCCTCTCCTACTGTCAGTGGAATGGCATCATGATTAATGAGTTATGGCTGAACTGGCATAGGACAGGGAGCAGTGCATGAATGTCATCTAATCTCAGGACCTATTTAAAAGATTGACCTATAGGTCTAAAATGATGGAGATTATTGACAACATGTCTGCAAAGAGCTGTGTGTGTGTGTGTGTGTGTGTGTGTGTGTGTGTGTGTGTGTGTATTACTAGTCAGAGTGGGACTATCTTGCTCTGGGTATGAGGTCAGCCTCCTTGGGAGTAAGGGCTTTATGAATAGTTAGAGTTAATTGCATTCAGAGGACCCCATGTCCTACAGTGACCACTCAGGACTTGCCCTCAGCCTCTCTTGTGGGACTTCCTCTCCCTCCAGGAGCCCTGCTAGGCAGGTTCAAGGACTGCTCTGTCTATCAAGACCCTCAAGGCAACTACCTAGAAATTTCATACATCCTGATGACTCAGAAGTATCAATTCCCACACAATGCCTTTCTGATCTGCCACTGTGACAGGAAGCCCAGTAGATTCCCCACGGAAGTCTGACCTAATTCTGCAGAGGGCCTTCACCTGCAGAGGACACATTTCAAATTCTCTCTTAAAAGGAAGAAAGCAATACCTCACCCCTTCCCAAAAAAGGTGAAGAACCCAAGGTAGATTTCCCAAGAAAATCACCAGACCTCCCTCTCCAAACATCCTTTCCTCTTTCTCAGCCCCTTATGTGTCCTTGAAGTGGTAAAGGCCCGAGCTATAGAGACATGTTGCATAATATTTTGGACATTTTCCATAACAGCCACAACCAAAACTCATCTGTTGCAGTTTCCGAAAGCAGAGCTTCCTGGTGCTGGGGTGGGTTACTCTCCTTGGCATTCGTTTGTTCATCAGTTTCAGCCCGGTTACAGTTGTTCAAGTTAGCACAGTAAGCGAGCCGAGCCTCCCTTCATTTTCACAGGGTCATCTGGAGCTTGCTGATTCTGGGGGTTGTTTTCTGGCTGATTCTGGATACTGCCAAACTGGGACAACAACAGCTGGTGTCCTTTGGTGGACTTGTGATGTACATAATCCTCTTATTTCTGTTCTCCAAGCATCCAACCAGAGTAAGTATGATGTTTTGTTTTGTTTAATTTTGTTTTGTTTTGCTTTGTTTTTGAGACAGAGTCTCAATCTGTAGTCCAGACTCACTATGTAGTCCAGGCTAGCTTCGAACACACGGTAATCGTCCTGCCTCGATCTCCTCAGTGCTGGGATTACAGGCATGTGCCACCATGCCTGGTTTATGTGGTGCTGAGAAATTGAAGTCAGGGCCTTACCCAAGTGCTGTAACTGCTGAGCTACACTCTCAGCCTCAACCTTGATTTTTTTTTTCTTTTTCTTTTTGCTTTTACTTTTCCCCAGGTACAAATTGCTCAAAATTATGACCATGAAAGAATTTAGCTATCCAATACTTTCCTTACTCTGCTGTGATTAAATAGAGTGCCCCTTCCTAGAACCTGGAAAGTACTCTCTGTTACTATGTCATGTTTCACCCTCAATAATTTCCGGCGGCGCAGCCAGCAAGTCCTTCTCTCCCGGTCGTGTCCAGTTTCTCTTCAGGCACCTCTGTCCCCATCAAACACGCACGCAGAAGGGCTCGCCCATTTTGATCATTTTCCCGGACTGGAGTTTACCTAATATTCTACTCTGGTTCCTGAAGCCATTCTTGGTTCTATTTGCAGTCTGGGCCGCCTCATTCTAAAACTGCCCCTCTACACCTCTCCCTCCCCTCACTGAACCGGCAGCCCTTAATGTGAGCAAGACATATGACTCACAAAGGCAAATTCTGGAACATTAGTCTGAGGCCAGATTCACCCAATGTGTTCCAGTTATCTGCCCTGATTGTGTGGCTTTAATGCACTTAATTCCGCCCCAGATAGGAAAGCAGATGATTGATTGATTGTCTACTTCCTCCACCCTCCTTGGGTGTGGGTCGCAAGTCTTCCCATCTTTTCATACTGAAACAAGAGCCCCTCGAACCATGCTGTGTAACGTTGCCAGCGCGACCTAAAAGCAACATCCGTCTCCAAACTGAGACG
>PVKB01006372.1:0-64267 GCA_004027205.1 Ctenodactylus gundi | reverse complement strand
GGGGGGGCAGGGCTCCTTCTCAGGAAGGCCGCTTTGGTCCTTAATGATGGTCTTGGCTGCAGTCCCCGAAGACAGGAGGAGACGGCAGGAGCCACAGAGGTGCTGACAGGTGCCTGGCTTTGTGGGTGTTAAGCAGCTTGACGGGGGGCTCCGTCCAGCTGCCGCCTCAGGCTAAGGAGGGTGTTCTGACCCACGGACTCTGGGTGGTACCCTGAGACAAGGTGTTGAACATTGCAGGTGCTGAAGTTAGGGACCCGCTGCTGCTGCCTCCGGGAGGGCTGGGGCTGGGCACTGCCCATGGTACTTCTGTTCATGACTACATGGCACATGGCTTCGCCTGTGGCTGGGCTCCTGAGCTGCTGTCACTGCTGGTGATACCTACAGACTGGAGAGTCGCAGTGCGGCTCTTTCACCGTAGGCACAGTGCTCTGCAGCTGGTACTGTAGGCGTGGGGCACGACGGCTGGCTGCTGCGGTCAGGGTCACGGCTTTGGAGGGAGACGGCAGTGTAGGGGGTCAGTACAGGTGACGTCCTGTTTGCCTTTGTGTCTTACGTAGAGACTGGAGGTAGTGGTCACCTCCAAGACAGTGAGGATAAGGGGAGCGTGCCTGGCCCTGGTCCTCTTAGAGTCTGTCTCAGTTACTTGTTCATTGCTGTGACTCAATACCCGACACCCATAAATTTAGGGAAGGAAAGGTTTATTTTAGCTCATAGTTTCAGAAGGTCACAGTCCATTTAGGCGCGGCCAGCGGCAGTCGAAGTACATGGCAGAGGCCGAGGTGGAGGGGGCTCCTCACAACATCACAAACAGGAAGCTGAGTTGAGACTAGTCCTAGTCCTCAAGGAAGGCAGGATGCAGCTTACGTATCCTTCCAGGTCTCCGCCCAGTGATCAGCCCCTCCTGCATCCAGGTGTGGAAGGTGTGGCCACTACACACCGTTAATCCTAACTTAACTGTAATCCACCCCTCCAGACTAGACCCCAATCCACCAACAGCACATGGTTCCGTAGACAATCCATAACACTAAAATACGTGAGACTTTTGGGGGACACTCCAGACCCAAACCACGGTAGAGCCGCTCTCCCTCTCTTGACCCAGCCTCTGGGTGAGTCTCTGCTGCAGGGGAGGAGCAGCCTCACGGCAGGTGGCTCTGAATGGCCGTCCTGCCCAGCAGCAGCAGCAGCTCTGGTGGCCGTCCGTGCTCCTTTCTAACGTGGTTGCTGTGCTGTTGTCTGTCTCCCGCCACCATGCACGTGTGAGCTCTGCGGTGGGTCCTGTTCAGAGTGCTGGACTGCGCACAGCAAGCAGGAGGGACGTGGGAAGTCATTGTGTGGCTTAAGATCTTCTCACAGTTGATACATAGCAATGACGCACACTTACGGGGTACCATGTGATATTTTGATTCGCGTGTGCACATTATCTAATGTACCAGTTGAGGCCGACATACCCATTTCCTCAGTTTCCTCATTTTTTTTAATGGTGAAGATGTACAAAGCGTAGTGTGTTTTCATTCTTGTTGTCCAGCTGTGCGGTCGCCCACCAGAGCCTTCAGTGCACCGCTAACCTGGGATACGCGTCCATCAGCCTTTGTTAGCCCTCCTTCCTTCTGGCCTTCCCAGCCTCTGGTCACCACACTGTGTCCTCGGCCTCTGTCTGACATCTTACATCTGTCACAGATGGTGAGGTCCTGCAGGACTTGTCTGTCTGGGTGTAGTTATTTTACTTAACATAATGACCTCCGGTTTGTCCAGGCCGCTGCCTGCGACTGAGTGTCCTGTTATCTCTTTTATGGCTGAAGACTATTTCAGGGCATATGTATAGAAAATATTCTGTATCCATCCATCACCAACACGTAGGTTGCTTCTGTTCCCTGGTCACTGTGGCGAGGGCTGCCGTGGTGACCGTAGGAGGGCAGGTGTCCATCCCTGGTCACTGTGGCGAGGGCTGCCGTGGTGACTGACCGTGCAGATTCCCTCTGACATGCTGCTCTTTTGTCCTTTGGAGTTTATCCAAGAGTTGGGTGTCTGGAAAACATGGTAGCTGTTTTTAATTTTCCGAGGAACCTCTATACTGTTTTCCATAATGACTTCACTAATTTACACTTCCTCCAACAGTGTGCTGTTGGCTTCTTTTCTCAGTTCTTAACAGCACTTGTTATCTTTTGACTTTTGATAATTGACCTTTCTAGCTGGAGGGATATGGTACCTGGTGTGGTTTTGATTGCCTTTGTCTGAGAGTTACTGCTGTTGAGTATTTTCCACAGGTCTCTTGACCACTTATCTTCTAAGATAGGTGTTAAGTAGGTCTGTTGCCTTCTTTAAATTGTAAACTTTTGAGTAATTTTTTTTTCCTTATCTGTTCTGGATGTTGGCCCCTTATCAGATCATAGCTTAAGCAGATTTTATTGCTCCCCACTGATTGCTGTAATGTGTCGGTGGCAGCCGCAGTGTTAGTAGTGCTGGATTTATGGAGGCTCAGAGCAGCCTGTCAGGGTCGTAGGGTGATGTGCCAGTTGGCCCCTTTCTGCAGCTGTAAGCAGTGCCCTTCAGGGAGTCTGCTCCGTTGCCTGACTAGCCCCCGGTGGGCCGGGAGCGCCTCCTGCTGTGAGCGCGGTGCTGGTCCTCCTCTCTGTGGGGTGCCTCGCACGCAGCGCCCCCGTGTGTCTGTTCCCCGCCGCCGAGGGCCTTTTGACTACTTGCGATTAGCAGTTCTTTCTTTCTTTTAAACTTGCACATATTTATGTGCGTGTGTGTCTGTGTGTGTCTCTGTGTTCTGGGGACTGTGAGTGATGCTTGGCCTGGGCGGATTCCAGGCAGCTGCCTCTGTGATGTCCCTTCAGGGAACTGGTTTGAAGGTGAGTCGCATCTCTGCTCCCTCCCAGCTTCCTCAGCAAGAGCCCCCCGTGGCTTCTGATTCTCCCTCCCTGAGGAAATGAGCCAACCAGGCTGCGGGTGGAAGCGGGGCTGGGGGGCCGGGGGACCTACAGTGGGAGCGGCCTTGGCTTCACCCCAGGCCTGCCTAGGACGTTCCACCTCCAGACTCGCTTCTGAGGTATTGCCTGGTACCTCCAGACTTAGTGTGTATTTTATGTTCATTTTTATGGCCAAGTGGATGAAAGTAGTCTTTAGTTCAGTCCCCAGAAGATAAGTACAAGCAAAATAAACCCATATTTTGTATGATATTCTCCTTTAAAATGTCCAGACATCCTGTGAGTTGCGTGACTGTTTACAGGGAGTGGCCGCACCCTTTGCAGGCTGCATGCCTGCCGGGCCGTCCTGGAAGCAGAGCGCGGTGGCCTGCTTCCCTGAAGGCTCTGGACGCAGGACCATGTGGGTCTGGGTAGGCGCCTTTCACATGGTCCCTGATCAGTGTTTACATCCGGAGACGTACAAAGAAATTTCCGATGTTGTGGGGGGGAAGTAAGCATTTCAAACCAGAGCAGAATTGGGGTGCTGGTACAGAGTTGTCAGTTTTTAAATTTTTTCAGTTAGGAGCATTCAAAAAGGTATGTTTTAGCTGTGAAAATTTAGGAGGACCTACTTTCAAAATAAGGATCATTGTAAAAAAGATTGTGTCTCCGGCTTCCTGAAAAATTTCCTGGAAAGTTCATACTTTTTTTGTACTAAGGAATAACATTCTCTAACATTATTAGACTGTACGTTGTGGTGATAAAACTGCCTGAAGACCACTAGAAGGACCAGAATTTCAACAGGGCTGAACTCCGCCTGCCTTGTGTTGTGGAGAGGCGCTGGGTGGTGGGCGTGCCCGCTCTAATTGTGCTGCCCCCCCCCCCCCACAGAGCTTCTGTGCTGCTTTGCATCAAGAACTCAAGGAGTACTACCGGCTGCTGTCTGTGTTACATTCCCAGGTAAGCGTTCTCTCTTTTCTCTTAGTTTCTTTATGTTGTAGCTTGGGTCTGGGATATCACCCAGGAGTCTCATGTATTGGGCGCTGGGTGGGATCTGTGGCGGAGTGCTCTTAGGAGATGGGGGCCTGGTCTGGAGGGTGGGTCGTGGGGTGAGGGAGTAGACAGGCGTCTGGATTGGGTTATAGGTGTGTAGTGGGGCTTTAACCTAGAAGGGCAGAACACTGGGGTGGGCCCTGGAGGGATAGGGGCCGCTTCCTGCTTTCCTCGGGGGACCTGACCTGGCTTGGCTTCCTGTGTGCTATGCAGTGAGGCGCTGCCCCCCCCCCCCCATCCCAGACTCCACCACGTCTTTCAGCCACCCATGAACAGACTGTGACCTTTTGAAACCGTGAGCTAAAATGAACTTTTCCACTCCTAAATTTTATGTCTTGGGCATTCAGTCCCAACAATGAAAATTTAACTAGGATATATCGCAGCTTGAAGTTAGGAAATGGAAATTGTGTAGGATACTTAAGCTGTGTCTTAGTTACTTTCGTGTTTCTGTGACTCATTTCCTGACATCCACAACTTTAGGAGAGGAAGAGTTTATTTTAGCTCAGTTTCACAAGGTCACAGTCCTTGCATGGGTGGCAGCAGCACTGGAAGAACATGGTGGAGGTAGAGTTGGAGGCAGCTCCTTACAGCATGGCAAACGGGAAGCCGAGTCCAGTCAGGTCCCAGAAGGAGGGGAGGAAGCCGCATACATCCTTCCATGCCCTGTCCCAGTGACCCACCCCAGTGTCCAGCCTCATGTTCTGACCCTCCCAGATTTAAGTCCTCACCACACCCTTGTAACCCAGTCCACAAAGCTAGAATTTAACCCACATGCCTGTCTTCCACCACACACCCATAATCCACCAAACACCTATAGCCTACCCTTCCAGACCAGACCCCAGACCTCCAGCAGCACGTGATTCCATAGATAATCCATAGCATCCACATACATGAGACTTTGGGGGACACTCCAGATCCAAACCATAATAATCTATCTGTTTGTATATAACTAGTAAGTAGCAGCAGTCAGTTTTGTAATCCTGTTTGTGAGGTCCAGATAGCTACGGCGCTTTGTTGTGTTACAGGGCCAGTGGCTTGCTGACTGAAGGGGTCCTGTGTAGTGTTTAGAGGCCAGCCTTGGCTTCGTCGTTCTGAGAAGAGTCCAGTTTGTATGTGTCAGGAACTGGTGTGGGGCACTTGGCCGGTTGTACTTAAACTTTCCCTGTTTTCCAGCTACAGCTAGAGGACGACCAGGGTGTGAATTTGGGACTTGAGAGCAGCCTGACACTGCGGCGCCTCCTGGTTTGGACATACGATCCCAAGATACGATTGAAGACTTTGGCGGCCCTGGTGGATCACTGCCAAGGTCCCTTTGTGCGCTGTGTAGACCCCCCCAGTGTGCTGTCGTCCACAACTCACTTGCAGAGCAGGCCAGCTGGCTTTGCTTTTGTGTCCTACCCTTTTGTGCCCCCGATGGTCCAAAGTCTGTCCACTGAGTACAGATGCATGGACGTGGGCCACGTTTACCTGGTTAGGAGCTTGGATTCTTGGGGGGATGGAGGCTGGAAGGAGGGGTTGGGTCCTTGGTGTTGGGAGTGTAGCCTGGCTGCCGGGGCTTGGTGACTTGTGGTCCTCCTCTGCCTCTCCTACCTGCAGCCTTCCCTGGCGTCTGGTTTTCTGTGTTTCATCCATCTTCTTTTCATTTCTTTTTGGTTTTTTTTTTTTTTTTTGAGACAGGGTCTTGCTCTGTAGCCCAGGCTGATTCTGAACTCACTGGTATAACCCAGGCTGGCTTTGTACTCAGAACAATCCGCCTGCTTCAGCCTCCCTCGTGCTGGGATTACTGGTGTGTGCCACCACGCCCAGCTTTTATGTGGTGCTGGGGAATCCACCTCGGGTACTTAGCATTTGGTAGGCAAGTGCTTTGTCTGTTGAGCGATTCCTCCAGGCCTCTTTCCGTCTTCTCAGGTGGGATTGTGCCTGTGTCGGTGTTGGAAGTTCGCGTGTTTGAATGTCCAGTGGACACTCCTGTGCTCTGCTGCCTCCTGGGCATTTCTTCCTCACCACTTGCGCTGTCTTGGCCGGGACCTTCCCTTTCTGCTGCGTGACACTGGGATCCTAACATTTGGCACCTCTTAGGTTGTGGAGAGCTCTGGCCACTGCCCACAGTAGCTGTGGCCTGCTTACTGCTGTCCTCCACTGGATGACCCCAGGGACAGTTTGAGCATGTCTGATCCCAGCTCCCGTGCCACCTGTGCCCTGTTTCTGTCTTCCTGTACCTTCTCTCAGAAAAGACAAGCCGAAGTTAATAAGTTCCTCAATTTTCTCCAGTTTCCAGAGTTCCTCCTCTGTCTCTCTGTGCCAGGCCTGCCTGACCTACTCTCTTTGCATGTCTGTGTCTCAGTCTCCCTGCCCCACTGTGCAAACACTCCTGAACATCTCTGCTTAAGATCAGGGATCTAGTAAAGTTCCAGTTTCCTGGGGTAGCTTGAGAAACTCCCACTGCAGTCGTGTTTCTGAACCTGCGTTTCGGCACTCGCTGTCCCGCTAGGACCTGGAGTTGCGTCTGTTTGCACAGAGCAGGGCCTCTTGGGCTGGCTGCTTTGCAGAGACTAGGGCAGTGAACCCCAAGCATGTGAGTGCTGGTCCGTGGAGCTTTGGTCTGTGTGTACCATGTGTGCTGAGTTGCAGTGTGAAGCGTGTATCTTAGTGTGTGTGAGAAAGGCGAGAGTAGCCACGAGAGATCAACATGATGCAGGCGGTCACTTTCTGTTGCTTTTAAAATTGAAAAGCTCCTTTGCTGACAGGGTGAGAGGTGATTCCCTTGGCGTTTTACAGCACTGGGTACGGCCTCCATGTCTTGGCCTCGACTCACAGCTGGCTGCTGCTGCCACCTCTAGGTCCAGAAATGGTCAGAGTGGAGGAAGGCAGTTGCACTTTACCTTGGTGACCCAGGCTTCTCTGGTTACTGTGAAGTGACTGCTGTGCTGTGAAGACACACGTGGTATCCTGAGTCTTTCCCCTTCCTCCCCCAGGACGGAAAGGTGGCGAGCTGGCCTCTGCAGTTCATGCCTACACGAAGACGGGGGACCCATATATGCGGTCATTGGTGCAGCACATTCTGAGCTTGGTGTCCCACCCTGTGCTGAGCTTCTTGTACCGCTGGATCTATGACGGCGAGCTTGAGGACACGTACCATGAGGTAAGGGTGGTGGGCAGGGCGGAGGCTCAGAGTCAAGCAACCTGGGATGGAGCTGGGACGTTGCTTTGGGACTCCGCGTGTTCATGTGAGCAGCCTGTGTACACACATGCTGAGTGCTCTGGATGCTTTGCGTCACTGTGCCTCAGTGCAGAGTGAGGGTCGCAGACGCGCTAGCACTTTTGCTGCAAGGTCTCCGGGTCTGAGTCTCCCTGGTGGCTCTGAACAGTACAGTAGGGTAGAACCACTGAGTGAAGTAGTGGCTTTGCCTGGTTACTTTTGGTTTTGTTTGGTTTGAAACAGGATCTTATTCTGTAGTCCAGGCTGGTTCTGAGCTTCCTATGTAGCCCAGGCTTGTCTTGAACTCACAACAACCCTCTTTCCTCAGCCTCCCAAGTGCTGGGATTACAGGTGTGCACCACCATGCCCAGCTTACGTGGTGCCGGGGAATCGACCTCAGGGCCTTGTGCTCACCGTAGTGCTATTCCTCCAGCCTCTGCCTACCTAGTTACTTTATAAACATTCTTTCTAGTTTGAATGAAGCAAATCACTTGTACGTGTCTGTTTACTTTTGTGTGAACTGAGTCAGTTCTGGTATAATGTAATGTGTTCTTAAAAATCACTGGGATGCAAACATTACATAGTAAACGCTGTAAGGCTTTGGGGGAAAGGAAGGTGGGAAGTCACACTCAAAACACTGTTAGTAACATGAAGAAAATAGAAAGATGAGACCTTAGTAAAGGTCGTGACACAATTTAGCACGTGTGAAGTGGTTAAGAAATGCGTCATTCCTATAGTTAATATGGAATTTACCTTGAACACCTTTGCCACTGGCCACGAGGTGGGATGGGGGGCTGAGCTCTTGGTCCTATGAGGCACTGAGGAGATGAGTGACAGCTTGCAGCACCCGTGAACTCGAAACGGCTGGGTGGAGTATATGGGTTGTAGGTTCTGGTCTGTCTGGCTTAGTCACGTACATCCGCCGGTGTTCGGCTCTGCTTTCCCCTGTGGAAATACAGAAGCAAGTGTGAGGTGGGGGTTGTGCCGCAGCCTTTCCTGATGTACTGGTGCTGCTGCAGTCACGGTTTGTAAGATAAACATTGTAGCGAACTACCTGCACAGTAAGTACCTGCTCCTGTGCCCCCCTGGAGGCTCATGATGGGCTGTGCCCATGTGTGCGTACCGTCTAAACTGGTCTTTTCTTTCCTCAGGCGGTAGTGTGCATTATTACCTTTTGTTCCGCTGTGTAGTGCATCGGTTTGTACGGAGCAGCTGTTCTGCTGATGGTCAGGTTCTCTGTTGTTTTTAATCTTGTCACCTAAATTTCTGTGAACGTCCCTTTATGTGCCTCCCTGTGTATTTTTAAAATTCTCTGAGGAGGGCCTGGAAGGTAGAACATCTGGATTGCGTGATGCCTACATTAAAATTTGATGTTTTGAGAAGATTTTCCAGTTTACTAGGAGTTCATTAATGGGGACATCCCTAAGACTGAGGTATTGGAGACAAAATGCTGGATATGGAAAATTCTACACCTGACCTCAGGTGGCAGGAAATACAGTACACAGTTGTGCTAATAATAGGGGCTGATCATGATCGGGAGGCATGCAGAATATAGAGGAAATGTAAAGGAATTTTATGTTAGTACTTGGAAATCTCGTTATGTGTGTGCAAATAGTACAAAATCCGGAAAGTCCAATATCATAAATAGCGCTAGTTCCAAGAATTTCTGGTAAGAATGTTTACCTCTAAATGTGAGCAGGTATTCCTGTTTTCGCACTCATTGTGCTTGGCCCTAAGTGTGGATGGAGACTGAGAATTTCAAACTGAGGTTCTGATCCTGGAGGGTGGGTGGAGACTCAGGACCTCTCCCTGAGGTGCTCAGCCGGGGGGCTAAAGCTGATCACGACTTGGATCCTCTCATTGGTGAGGTCAGCCTGGCATTGTGCCTGGAGACTTAGGTTTCTTGCTCTGCTACCTTGGGCTGGAATGTGGTTGTGGATTCAATTTTTTTTTTTTTTTTCCTGAGGTAGACTGAGTTGATCTCAGCTTCTGTAATTGTGTTTCCTCCTCCTGGTAACTTGTTACAATATCGAAGTTCAGTGGAATTTTCATTGTAGTTTTTTCATTTCCCTGACTCTTCATAAGCTTTTTCAGCATAACACAATTAATGGGTACTTTTATTCCCTGTAATTGCCCATTCATGTCCCGTGACTCTTCTGTGAATTTGATTTTTAAGATTTAATCATAGATGGTTTTAGATAATTTGATATGGTATCTATGTAATTGCACTCTTTTAATTAACATTTTAATTTTCATGTTGAATTTATTTCAAATTATTTCGTACTTTTTATTTTTAACAGAGAAGAGTTTACAAAAGACTTACTGCCCTGCTGACTAAGCCCGACTTAAGACCCGTTCTGGGTTTGCTGTGTTTCATGTCCAGATTCCTGGTTCTGGTCTCTCTCTCTCTCTCTCTCTCTCTCTCTCTCTCTCTCTGTCTCTCTGTCTCTGTGTGTCTCTGTCCTCCTGTCTGTCTCTGCTTCCGTGTATCTCTGTCTCTCTGCCTACCCCTGTCTGTTCCTCTCTCCCTCAGTCTGTCCCCACCCCTGCCCTCTCTCTCTCTCTCTGTCTCTGTTCTCTCTGTATATTTCTGTGTTCCTGTCACCCTGCCTCTCTCTCCCTTGGGATCTCTGCTTCTCAGTCTGCCCGGCTGCCTCTCTCCGGCAGGCCATTTTTGAGTATGTTTTAAAAAGCTTCACGTTGTGGTTTGATACCTGGTGGGTCCAGTCTTTGCCTTTCCGTGTTTCGTAGTTTCTCTGCCGTTTCGCACATTTGTACCTCGGACGAGAGCATCCAGTCACCTTGTCCGTTCTGAAAGGTTTTTTACATTGTAAGACTCACATCCTGGATTTATAGATGAAGTGTGTTTTACATTTCTTCGATTTCTTATGCTGATTGAAATATGTTTTTTAAAAATAAGAATTAAAGCTTGAAAAACTTGTTTCTTTTTAGTAATGATTACTTTGAAGTACTTCAGAGCTTTCTGTATCCTGTACAGAAAAGCATTCTGTATCTGAATGTTAATATTGAATAAAGCCATTGTTTTGACCCCTGGTCTCTTCAAGATGAGGAGTTCTGTACCCCTCCGAAGTTCTGGACCCCTGTTCCTGCTTAATCCCTATAGCTTTTGTTTAGACGTGGGTTATTTTATTATTTTTAATTTTTCATATGCAACTTTAAAAATCGTCTCTTCTCCTAAGATTTTAATTTGTATTGCATTTAGCTTTGCACCTGTTATGCCTGTTATGTAGTTGAATCTCTGCTTAACTAGTGTTCTTGCCTATTGCCAGGCTTAGTAATGGTTCCTTTTATTGAAACACGCATGCAGAAAAATACATGCAGTTTATGATCCTTGACTGAACACAGAGTGAGCCGCAGTCCAAATCAAGGGTTGTCTCCTGCTAGCCCCCGCTGTGCTCGCCTTCGCTGCCTAGCTCTTCTGAGGAAAGTGTGGTCCTCAGCTGACACTGTCACCATCCTCGTCTCTGTTAGTTTAAAGTTCCTGTGTGTACGATCAGTGTTCATACATGTTGAAATCAGTGCCGTCGATGGGAGGCATGGTGAACTTTCATTCTAGTAAAGCCTGCATCCTATCAGGTCTGTTTCTTCAGAACAGTTTTGGGGTGGTCTGTTTAGGGTTTTAAATCCGCCTCAGATTTGCAGGGCTAGTTGGCAGGGTAAGTCCTCGTGCTCTTGTCTCCGGCACCAGGTTGGAAGGGCTGAGGAGCCTGAGGGGAGCCTTTCTTTCCCTTTGGTGTTGTTAACACACATGTTTCTTCTACCGTCATAGATGAGGTGAATCTTGCATGCTGCTTAAAAACCTGTGCCACTGACTATTTAAAATGCATATTAAGCCCTTTGACCATTATCACCATAGACAGGTTAGCTAAGTTTCAAAAATCTGTCATTTGTGAGGTGAAAGGTATGAGTAATCTCTGGCTGAAAAATGACAGTGTGTCTTTTCAGATATGTGAGCACCTGTTACATTTGCTTTTGTGCTGTGAGCTAGGCTTGGCGATGCAGTTCTTGCCACACTGGTGAAGTTTTGTCTTTAAATGTTTGTCTTCTGAAAAGTTCTGTGAATTCTACCAAGGATCCTCAGGTGCCCCGTCCCTAAATTATCTGAATGTCGGTGTCACTCCCCTTTAAAAGCCTGCGGTGGTTGCTACTCTTGCTCAGCTCTGACTTGTGAGGCTTTTTGAGTTTGGGCCCTTGGCTGTTCTGTCTGCTGCTGCTCCTGCTCAGGCTGTGTCCTGGTGCTGCTCAGATCCGTCATGTCGTCCTCACCTGTCCTGTCTCCCTGCGTGGGACAGGCGTAGGGCCTGAAGCCAGCTGATGTGCCTCCCGGCCCCTCCTCTTGATGGGTCTGTGTCCTGGGAAGTTCCTTCTCTCCTGTCTCTCTCATGTGCCTGGTGGCTGTGCCTGTTCTTGGGCTCTGTGTGTTGGTCTCGAATCAGATTTGTGATATGGGTGCCATGTATCCCTTTAAGCGGAACTTAGATGACACGTAAGGATCTCTGAGGTCTTTCTCCTATCAGTTAGGAGACCTCTGGTTGCCCCAGTTTCTTCTGTTCGTTAGGAGACCTCTGGTTGCTCCAATTTCTGTTGAACCTTATAGTTAAATTTTTCATTTAACTCTTAGGTTAGTTTTGGGAAGGTTCTCTTTGATTGACTCTATAATGTATTTACTATACAATTTGGTAATTTTGAGAATTTTGTCTTTTCCCGTTTGGTTTAGTTTTTCCTCTGTCTGGATAATGTGAGTTTGACTTATAAAATTGAATTTTCCATTCGTATAGTTGTCTCTGGGTGACTGTGCGTGTGCTGTGTAAACTTTCATTTCACCATACTTGGTTGAATGTCTCTACCTAAGGAAATACTACATTCTATAATCAAAAGAAAGTTAACGCTAATAATGAAGAGATACGAAGAGGAACCGAATAGAAACCAAGGAGCTGAAAAGTAGAGTAGCCCAAGGCAGAGAATCCCCTGCAGAGCCCATGGCAGATTGGGGAGGGAGAGGAGAGGCAGCTGTGGCTCCTGGGAGGTCATCTAGTTGGAGAGACAGAAAGAAAGAGGAAAGAGGCAGCGCGCAAGAGTCCCGTGGCATGCAGGGGAATGCGTGAGGTCACCCATTGTTAATTCATAAAAAATCATTAATCTATGCAAACTCAAAGCAACATAAATCGGCTGTTGCTGGTAATCATGCTGCAGAGGGACAGAATAGAAACGTTCTCTGAGAGCAGGTGAGGACAGCCCAGCCTGTGGAAGTGCGCTCAGTGAGACAGACGGCTGACGTCTGGTAGTACCCCATGAAACCAAGGCAGTGTGTACTGGGCTTGCGTGCTGAGGAGGAACTGATATCTCTGAGCTCTGTATCTTAAAACTTCTTCTTCAAAAATAAAGGAGAAATTTTAAAAATTTCTAGATCAAGGGAGTTCCTAGAAACGCATAAACTACCAAAATTGATTCACAGAGAAATAAAGAGAGGTTGAACCTATAATTGAGAAACTTCAACGAAGACGGTCCCAAGACCATGTTGCTTCTCTGGAATGCTAACCAAATGTTTAAGAAGTAGCGGTGCTGGCCGTATTCTTCAGTTAATATGAAGTAGCCATAACAGACAGGAGACTATATGCCAGTACCTCGTACGAACAGAGATGCCAAACTCCTGAGTAGAGTACAGAAACAGAGCGCAGCCCCATATGAGAACAACTGTGCACAGGCAGGCAGGATTTTCCCTGGCATGTAAGCCTTCAGTGTCATGGAAGCAGCAGTGTAATGCTTTGTGGCCAGACGGTGAAGGGAACACGGTCCACTCAGATAATGCCAAAAGACCATGTGGTTAAATTCAGCACCTCTTCCCAGCAAAGATACTTGAACTGTGGATACACAGAGCAGTGAATAAAGGACTCCTACGGAACATCAGCCAGTGCCGCACTGAAGGTAAGAGGCTGTGTCCCTCCTCCCTGGGAGCCAGAACATGACCAAGTGTCGTCCCACTGCTGCTCTTGAGCACTGGGTTGGGAGCTGTAGGCAGGACGGAAACAGAAGGCGTGTGCATTCGTACTGGGGAGGAGGAAGCGAGATGACCTGTCCCAGCTGACGTGATTTTAGTATCTGAAAAACTCATACACTGTGTAAATACCAAATGGTGACAGGATGTGTGAGCGTCTGGTAAGCAGACCCGTCGGTTAGCAGCGGGGCACAAGCCGCATCACACGATGAGTTACTTTGAGTTTTTGTACACTTCCAGTGAATGGTCCAAATACAAAATTTAAAAACCAGTTCCACTTAGGTCACATCAGAGCGAGTAACATTTATGGATAAATTTAACCAAGAGAGCGCAAGGCTTTTGCCCCTGAGATGCTGCAAGTGGTGGGTTTGCCTTGCCCCTTACCCCTGTTGTGCAGAAAGCTGGCTAGCTCACCATCTCCTGGTGTGGTCACCGTGCTGGTTTCTCCAGGTGCATCCTGAAGAGGACTCTTGGCCGTGGCCCAACTGACTGGAGCGCTCCAGTGGGGTCTTCTGTGGTGTGCACGACAAGCCTATTCCCAGGAACGAAGTAGCTTGCTAAGAAAATCTGTGTTTCTTTCCGTGTTTAGTAGGGAGGCCTTGGCTTCTGTCCAGCAGTTAATGAGAAATCACGGTACAGTTACGGTGTTTTTTTTCTCCTCAGTTCTTTCTGAGTTTGACATCATGAAAATTAAAAGACCTTGAGTGGAAAATGCACTGATAAAATAAAAGCTTATTGCAATTATATTTCAACCTTGGTTTCCCCCCCACCCTGTGTGTTTTTCACAGAATTAATTACATTCTTGAGCTGCCCGTGCTCTGCGTTCACACTGTCTGTTTGCTAGCGTGACTGCACGCTCCTCTGCCCCTCTGAGCAGTGTGTTCCTGACTTCTGAAGACAACTGAATCATTTTTATGGCTTAAATTAAATTTTCTTATTGTTCGTACTGATAAAAATCCGGCTGCACTCCAACCACCAGGGTGAATGTGTGTGTTGTCTGTAAAAACTGGCTCTTCTGTTGGAGTGAATAACACACAAATACAATTTATATGCAATTAATCTACTCTGCTGAATAGCTGTCTGCAGAGCAGCTATGGTACCGGGATTGGGGAACAAGGAGGTGACTCACGGTGGGCTCGTGATGGTTTCTAATTTTTATCTGGGATGATTTAGGCGTATGTGGAAGTGTCAGTAACCTCGCTGGAATGGAGCTGTTTGTCTCTCAAGGCGATTTAGAGCAGCAATATAAATTTAAAAAGTTAAAAATAGATCAACAAATGCTGTAGCCATTGAAATTGGTAGGACAGTAAATCTTGGTTGCCAATAAATCTAGTAGCCCCTTTTGCATTTGCAGACACTGGTGTTTATCTCTGAGCTGGCTCCCGGGGGAGATAGGCTGCCTTCGCTGGTGCCACCATGCTCCCACTCGTGGGTCCTTACCAACGCTGGAGTTTGGTGGGTTCCTTGCATAGTTACTCTTGGTGGGAAATTTCCGTGAAAGGAAAGGGGAGTAGCTTTCTTACTGACTGCCTTGGTGAGATGATGCTATTAGGAACTTACTATGGTGCCTGCTTAATTTTTGGCTGTTACTACTTGATTCTTTTATTAAACAGTGATGCTTCTGATTTTAAAATGTTCATGCAATTTAAAGTTATGATTATATAAACACATAGAGGACAAAATTAGATGTTCAGTAACCGCATCCTGAGCAGACAGTGTCTGCGCACCTGCCTGTGTTAGCTGTGTCACATCATGCATTTATAACCTGCTACTTTTTCTGTGGAGTTAGTATTATTCATGCCATTCAACGTTATTTTTCTACATCAAGTCTTGTTAAAATATTCTCTGAAACTCCTGCATAGTGTGCCAGTCTTCAGTCTTTAATTCGTGAATCTGTGCCCCTTTTTTTCCAGAGAAAAAGATCTGTCCTATTCCTCAGATTCTTGGAAGATCTGTGATAGTTAATGACAATTTTTTTTTTTTATGGCTAGCCTGACGCTAATACAGACACTCGTTTTAGCCTCTCGTGTCTCTTGTAGGCGAGGGATGACCCTCATCAAGGAGAGTTGTTAGGGTGCAAGGATAACTTTGCTCAGTCATTTCTGTATGTTTAGGGATGGAACTGGCTGTAATGTCAGCCTCCGGCGTTTCCTCATCAGGTGTAATCGTGACCCACCAACCACCTACCGTCATTGGGGTGTTTTGCACATTTTCCTCTTATCTGTGTCCTTCAGCAACATAAGATTGGCATTTTTAAAAAAGTTCAGCAGGCCATGTACTCAGTAACAGCAGTTTTACAGTCCCAGTTTCATGTAACGACACTGCTAATTCGGGTCTTCTCTCTGTCCTTGGGCTGGTTTTGGCCATTTACATTTTGACGGGAAACCAGCACATTCATACTGCTTTGTAATTGCTAAAGAGATACTAAAATGTAAAGTCCATTTAGTGGCTGTGGTGGGTGTGGTCAGGGCTGTGCGTCATGAGTCATGGCAGTTTAGGATCCTGGAGATACCGTGGCATGTTTTGACTTAGATAAGACTTTGTGGTGTGATGGAGAAGGAGCCACCACGTGCAGCGGAGCCAGTGCTGAGCCCACGTCCACACTGCCTCAAACGTACGGCATTCCAAGGGGGAGGTTGTCCCACGATTGCTTCCCCACCGGCGTTGGGCGTCTTGGGTGAACCTGGAGCCTCCCATGCTGGGAAGCAGGGAAAAGCCTGGGGCCAGGCAGACTGAAGTACTTCGTGCTTCCGAAGAAGCACGTGGAGCACAGTGAGGAGGGCCGCCGCCGCCGTCAGCTCTGGAGGGTGGCAAGCAGGGGAGGGGCAGTTAGGTGCTGCTCGGCCTCTGGGTGTGGTCAGGGGACCTTCCGCTTCTGAGCTGTCGATAGCACGCAGTGTGGCAGTGTGAGTCGTTCCCAGTGAGACTCCCATGGCCAGGGGAGAGCGCGGCGTGCTCACTTAATGGCTGTGGCCCCGGAATGAAGGCAGAGTGATACACAGAGGCGATGGTGGAGCCTGTGCTGAGCCCACGACACACTCCGGAGGATGGAGACCGGCACAGTAAACATGACGGGGAAGTCACAGGAGTGTTGCGGAGAGTACTGCTGTAGTCTAGAAATGGGAAGATGCTGTGGAGACAGCCAGCCCAGAAACTCTTAAGGAAGACAGATGTCTGTGTCACAGAAAGTGGGACGGAGCAAACCAAACCTTGAGTAGCGTAAGCAGTGGCAGATGATTAACTTAGAAAAGCTGCATTTGTCGTAGGTCACGACTTGTAAATGGTCACTACCCCTGTGTACAAAAAGAATCCGTATATTTATTTAGAAAGGGACGCAGATCAGTAGAAAGGTGGGTCCAGGGTGCAGAGAGTTCGCAGGAGAGAAATGCGAACGATAAAGTTAAGACAGTTGCTGCACTTTGTGTGTAAGGAGGTAAGAATTCTGTGTGGCCGATTGTACCTGCCCGGTAGGCACAACCTGGACACGTGGAGTGCAGCGACTGGGCTCCTGCAGGCAAAGTCAGTCCGCACGGCCCTTTGGAAGGGAGGTCTGCAGTGTCGGTCAGATTTGAGAATTACTTTGAGTCATCGGTTCAGTGTGGGTGCATGGCTGACCATGAAGACGGCCTCATTGCTGAGTGGCAGGCTGATACGGGCAGTTGCACTGGGGTCTGCCCTTGGTGACCAGTGTCTGTTCTGACGCCAGTGGTGTGGGCTTTAGGTGCTGGTTCAGGGGAAGATAGACCACAGCTGGATGAGGGAGAAGGTGTGGTGGTCCTCATCCTGGTGGTTCCTAGGAGAGCCACAAAGGGTCGCACGCTGCTGCCACCCACTTGCATGTGTGTGTGAGGGTCCTGCGAGGGGCAGCTGAACTTGGGCTACTTGGGAACAGAGGACACGGTCCTGGGTGCCTCTGAGTTCCAGACTGGGGCTTTGTGGCATGGAGATGGTGTGGGGCAGCCAGCCACTAAGGAGACAGCTTAAGTAGGAGGGTGACTGTAGACGCTGCCTAGTTACTAGGGTGGGCCTTTTCCTTTTGCTCGGGATATGTCTGGTGGATACTCACACTGGGGTCCCAAGACCCCAAGACAGGTGCCACTTGTCTTTCTTGCACTTTGGCCTTAAACCCTGGGAGATGTGTCATTCATCTTAGAGACGGACGTCTGTCCAAAGTACCTTACAAGGCATGCTCGACTGTGAGCATTGGCAAGCCGCCCCCTGTCTGGAGAGCTTATTGTTGGAATAACTTTCCCGAGTAGCTTTCTACTCGATGTCGCCAGCTAGTGTTTTGCCTGACTACTGGCTGTCGGTACTCACAGCCCCTTTGTTTTCAGTTTTTTGTAGCCTCAGATCCAACAGTTAAAACCGACCGGCTGTGGCATGACAAGTACACCCTGAGGAAGTCCATGATCCCCTCCTTTATGACCATGGAGCAGTCCCGGAAGGTAGGGCTGGAAACACTCGGCGCCTTTGACGTCCTCTTGCCGTGTCTGTTGGGTGATATGACAGAATGAATTTTCAGGGTCTTTGTTGCATGTCAGGATTACTTGTGTTCTGAAGGCAAAATATATGCCAGGTGGGTACATCAGCTACAATGTGTGTTGATGTGTTTTTTGGCTCTCAGAGTTCACTCAGTCCTAGACCAGTTGCTCTAGTTGTGCGGTTTTTAATTGGCAGCCAATTTATGTTGTATGACTACAACACTTCAGTGACCACTACATTTTATATAAAGGTAATTGTAGGATGTTTTCCATTTTAGGTGCTTTTGATAGGAAAATCAATAAATTTCTTGCATCAAGTTTGTCATGATCAGACTCCCACTACGAAGATGATAGCTGTGACCAAGTCTGCAGAGTCACCCCAAGACGGTATGGTGACATAGGAGCGGGAGGTGGTGTGAAGGGGATGGCGATGGTGGCAAGCATGGTGCTGGGGGAGGGGTGGCAGTGCAGTGACCGTGGTGATGGTGGTGGTTTGGTGATGTGGGATGATGTGGTGTGACATGGTATGTGACAGTGTGTGGTGATATACGCTGCTTAGTGTAATTTTTGTTCATAAGATTTAAGGATTATCTCAGTTACTAAGATACCGTCACATGCAGTGTGAGGTATGTACATACACATAGGAAAGCTTACAACATGAATGTATAAGTAGGCAATGGGATGGCTATAACTATTTTATCCTGCTTAATAATTTATATTTTTCTTCTTCTACTGGTGAAAGGGACGTGTGCCAAAATAGGGAGCAGTGGGTATTACTGCTAATAGTAGCCGTGCTTTGGGACGCAGAGGTGCCTCTGGGAGGCGGAGACTTGGCAGAAGTTTGTTGCATTTGAGTGTTGTTCTGCATTTCTGCCTGCAGTTAGGGACGCTGGGTGTCCCTCCCTCGTGACGCTCTCTCGCCCAGCCTCTTCTGCTGCCTGCCCGGCGTCAGCAGCCCTGAGGCATTCTGTGTGTGCCTGCCCGGCGTCAGCAGCCCTGAGGCGTTCTGTGTGTGCCTGCCCGGCGTCAGCAGCCCTGAGGCGTTCTGTGTGTGCCTGCCCGGCGTCAGCAGCCCTGAGGCGTTCTGTGTGTGCCTGCCCGGCGTCAGCAGCCCTGAGGCGTTCTGTGTGTGCTTTCCTTGACTGTATCTGCTCCTTACTTTCTCATCCTGATGCAGTCAGAAAGTTTCCTTTACATCAGGTGCCGTGTGCCAGAGCCGTAGGTGAGGGATGGGGCTGAATGTGGTGATCAGGGCAGCGCCTGCCCGGCTGTGACAGCTGTGGCAGGAATCTCCTTCAGGCTTGCAGGTGGGTGACCTCGAGATCCTAGAAAGCTGCACGTGTGTACAGTGTCCCACACCTCCCACTCTTTCTCTGGGCTAGAGAGGCAAGATCCACACGGTGCTGGGGAAGTTCCTGTGGTGAAGAGGCGCATTTGTGGTGTTGGAGTTTTGACCTGCGTAGTGACTAGAGAGGGCGCCCACGCGAGAGGCGTGGGCCGTGCCTGTGAGGGGCGTCCCTGGAGGATGGGGTGAGCGCTGCTACCCCCCAGCTGCCGGTGCTGCGGCTGTAACTCTGGCTTCTGCCGCTGCCCCGCTAGTGCGGTACTCCCCTCCTGTGTGCTGCAGCTCTGCTGTTGGTGCTGCGCGGCTGTTGCAATTGTTACTCCACGGATGCTGCTACCGGCGCTCTTCTGAAAAAAGCACACATTCCAGTACCAGTAATACAAAATCAGTAAAATTAGAAATTGTCAAATCCTTCTTCACCTGTGAAAAGTTACTTGAGAAGCTGGAGCCCAAAGAGTGCAGAGACTGAGGAGTCAGGCATGTGTGGAAGCTTTGCATCACAGAGAGATTGCTCTGAACTAAAATTGGTTAATATTTCATTTTTTTGTATTGGAATGAAAAATTTTAATGACTCCAATGGGTATGATAAAAACTACTTCAGGGGGAAAGTACTACATTTTCAAAACTACATAGATCGTCAGAAGCAAAGCCCGCTGCCCTTGCAAGAGCACGGTGGCGAGGCTGGAGAGGTACCTCACAGCCCACCCTCAGACCACGCAGCCTTGAGCAGTGGTGTGCGCCCTGGGGCCTTAGTCCCCTGGGGTGGCGGAAGCCAGATGTCTTGGTCTTCTGAGGCCTTCGCCGTGGCAGCTCCTGTGAAGAGAAGCCCCACTCGGAAGCAAAGGCACTGCCTTTCTCACTCCTCCGTGACCTCGAGCGACTTTGTCTGCCTTTCTCTGTCCTAGCTTCTCCCTCAGCTGTGCAAATAATCTGCTTTTCTAGCTTACATGTTGCTGTGGTTTTAAAGTGAAGTCGGATGCTCAGTTATGTTTTATGAATGGATTCGAGCGACCCAGATGTAAATTAGCATTACAGAAGCTTTGTCGAGCCTATACTCGTCACGTTCTGCCTCCCTTCAGGGATGGAAACACCATTTTCTCTCGGTACTGCTTGGTGCCGGGCTTCTGTGGTGCTGCTGGTCTGGTCCCCACCTGTGAGGTCTCCAGCAGCTGCCCTGGCGTTTGCTGGGCTGTGGTGGCACCACAGGCCTGCCAGCCACATGCAGAGTGGGATGCTCAGAGCTCATTCATGCGCACTTGGGCTCTTGAGAGTGGTATCTGGAGGTGTCCCACGGGTGACACGGCAGTGGGCCTGCTGCACTTCCTGAGAGTTTACCGTGGTAACCGTGCAGAGCAGTTGACGCTGTGACCAGGTCCTCCCTTGATCAGGCTGCTGATGTCTGGTCAGTCCAGTGGGTTGTTGCTCTCCACCGCACGTCACTGACCACGGAGCTGCTGTGGTCAGTGGAGCCTGCATGGACGACATGGGCTTGGCGCTGACCCCTGTGTATGTCTCCATGTCCTCTGCGAACACATGTCAAATATGTATGTATTCTCCCCCTTTACCCTTTACAGCTGCAGATTTGTTCACAGATTTAGAAAATGCCTTTCAAGGAAAAATCGATGCTGCTTATTTTGAGACCAGCAAGTACCTCCTGGACGTCCTCAATAAGAAGTACAGCCTGTTGGACCACATGCAGGCTGTGAGGCGCTACCTTCTTCTTGGCCAAGGAGACTTTATCCGGCACTTAATGGATTTACTAAAGTAAGAAGCTGGAGCTATTTGGGTTTTTATAAATACGTAGTACTTTCAACATAACAGAGTCTGACAGTTTTCATTGAAAAGAGTCAGCAGCATTAAAAGTGGAGTGAGTTACATTCTTAGCATAGTTTTAAAACAGAATCTGCAAAGGTGAAATTGTGACATTTTTCACAGGTCAAAGTCCCTTTATTTTGCTATTATGGGAAGATCCGAGTTTTGTGCAGAGCCTTGTTCCTAAAGAGAACCTCATGTCTCATGAGTGTGGTAGCTTGTGTAGTGACATGTGAAGTCCACGTTCATCACACTTGACTTTGGCTTCAGTGTGACGCTAATCTGAAAATTACGTATTTTAAATTGAGAATTCTGTTCCGTATCTTCAGTTAATGTTGTTTCATGTAACAGCATAAAACCATTGTCCTTTTGGTGGTATTCTCTGACATTTCTGTGCCATCCTTTCCATGGTTCCATGTTGGTCCTTTCCCTCATTCTCTGGAGTCACAGTTGACTTGTCCAGTGGGGATCTAGCCCCTAGGAGCAGGCCAGAGCTCCTGGGGAGTAGCCTGTACTCTGGGGGTGCAGGCCAGGGCTTCTAGGTTACACCCCAGGGCTTGTGGTCTGCTGGCCAGGGTACAGACTGGATTCCGGGGGTGCAGGCCAAGGTTCTTAGGGCACAGATTAGGATTCCTGGGGTGGGGGCCAGGGTTCTTGGAAGGTAGCCAGAATTCCCAGGGTATAGACCAGGGCTTCCGGGCAGTGCTGCCAG
Organism: Ctenodactylus gundi; assembly: GCA_004027205.1. Classification (NCBI taxonomy): domain Eukaryota; kingdom Metazoa; phylum Chordata; class Mammalia; order Rodentia; family Ctenodactylidae; genus Ctenodactylus; species Ctenodactylus gundi. Next base: position 42,740 of record PVKB01006372.1, on the reverse strand, counting down.
TGAGCATGCCTAGTGTGGTCACAACATGACCCAGTGGCTTCGTGTAGGCATTTGTAAGAACGGAGGCTTCATCTTAGGGTTTCTTCTACAACACCTGTGAGCACGTGCATGTTCCCTTAGAACACGGTGAGTTTAAGTCCTTGAAATGGTTGGGCCCGTGGTCTCAACTCTCAGCACGCAGCCGACTCTGTTAACGCTGGTTGAACCAGAGTCTGATGTGAAGATCTGGGCTGGGCTTGGGGTGTGTGTGCGGCAGTGGTGCTGCCCCTTGGGTGGCACCCTGAGGGCCCTGTCTCAGGAATGCAGGCTCCACAGTGTTCCCGTTAGCCGGAGCTAGCATACAGGTAGCACACTGGCGGTAGCTGATCACCTGCCTGCTCCCACCTGAGCCCGTGAGCGTTAGTGTCGGCGAGGCAGAGGTACCTGGTGATGCTGAACTGCGCTTCCCACTGTGCCAAAGAGGTCTTGCTGGTGCGTTAGTGGCTGGGCAGTTTGAAGTGGGCGTGTGGTGTTAGGGCTGGCAGGAGGGACGTGTGGGGTGGGTGGGGCATGGGGTGGGCAGGCTGACGAGCTGGGCAGCTGGAGTCTACAGGTCCAAGGTAGCATCAAGAGTAATCTTGTTTCATTTGACTCAACGCATTTGCTTCACTTTGAGAGAATTGCATTCTTGCTGTTAGGTAGAAGTTGATTCATTCTAAAAGGTGTGATTCAGGCGTGTGACTTGCAGAGGGAGCCTCTGCGGTGTTTTGTCTGTGCCTCAGATGTACTTGAGGACAGTGAAGCTACGTGTCCTCCTGCTTGTGTAGGTACCTTGGTCCCTGGTCATGCATGATTGGAGGAATGGGGCTCTTGTTAGAGAAAGCGCCAGCAGAAGCGGTGCTGGTGTGCCGGAGCTCCGGGCCTGTGGGGCTGTGGCCTGTGCGTGACACTTGGTTTCCGTCCTGCGGCTCTCTGGGGAGCTTATCGTCCTAGCTCTTTAGAGGCCAGGCTTAAGTCTGGGAGCAGTAACCTGTGTCTCATGTCTAAGTACTTTCAGTTTAAGCTGATTCAAAATTAACACTTTGAGGCCTTAAAGAAATATCTTACGCTAAAATAATTGGTAAACCCGTGGCAGTTAATGCCACAAAGCTTTTGTTATCATGTTACATATTGGTCCCATTTGTCTTTTTAATTTTTGGTAATTTGAAATTACATTTTTTATTTAGTTTTTTAAAGTTCAGGTGAGTAATAAAGGAAGTAGAGCTCAAGTTGTAAATCATTTTCTAAATGATTTTTAAAAAATTTTTATTAAGACCAGAACTTGTCCGTCCAGCAACGACTTTGTATCAGCATAACCTGACTGGAATTCTGGAAACTGCTGTCAGAGCCACCAACGCCCAGTTTGACAGTCCCGAGATCCTTAGGAGGCTGGATGTACGGCTGCTGGAGGTACGGCCATGCTGGGCGCCCTGCCCGCAGCTGCCAGCTCATGTTCCAAGGGCCTGGCATCTGTGTGGGCTTCTCCCGGTTACGTAAGGCTTGGCTAGCCTGGTCATTCCTGGGAACTGGACAGCAGGGTGTGACCCCACTCTGTTGCAAGTCACCCTCTTCCTCAAACCACCTGCCTTACAGAGGGGTCCGCCTCAGGGCCGGTTGGCTCATGTCAGATAAAATATAGGAGGAAGCACACAGCAGGTGCTGAATAAACCGTGCTGCCCGTAACCGTCGGCGCAACAGGAAGTGCAAGGCGGGATCTGCGTATAGTCACTGAGTCCCGTAAGGTCTGTGTCTTCAGTGCCTGTGTGGTGGGAGGTAGCTCTGCTTGGGGGCAGAGCTGATAAACACGGGCGTGTGTTTTCTGAGCTCAAATGAAGGACCTCTAGAAGAAAGGAACATGCTGGGTTCGTTTCCCTGACTCGGTGCTTTTCTGTGTAGTCCAGGCTGGCCTTGCAGATCGCAGTCCTCCTCTTGCCCTGGCCTGCCGAGTGCTGGGGTCACAAGAGTTTTTCACCACATCTAGCTTGATTTGCTTAGATACGGGCTTGAGAAATTTGGAACTTGTTATGAGGCAGTGAGTTTTGTTTGTCATAACAATGATGACAAATTTTGAATGTTTACATTATTTGTTGAAAAATATGCCATTCATTCCTGAGTGTGTGTAGAGCACCAGTCGTACGTCTCGCCATCGTCTGCCAGGGATACTAAAGATGTCAAGATGGGCAGCTCCTTGCTGTCCTGAAGTGCCCACCTCAGGCAGCCGGGGTGCACAGGCCTGTTTCACGGCCTTTGCTTGGAGGGTTTACCAGGTTCGTGAGCAGTCCCTCACAGCTGTGTTTCCATACTCAGGTCTCTCCTGGGGACACTGGATGGGATGTCTTCAGCCTGGATTACCATGTGGACGGACCGATTGCCACTGTAAGATCGTTCTGCGTACTTGCCTAGTGCCGTGTGGTCGTAGACACTGCTCGAAACTGGTTTTCTTCTCTCAGAACTTCTGATTCAAATGATCACGACATCTGGGGTGTGACAGTCAGTGAACACTTAGCCACAGTGCTGTGTGTTTTAAATAATTATTAATGAGTGCTGAAATGCTTTAATAATTCTTAAAAATATCATTTGTTCTATCATGAGTTTCAGCAAGTACTTAAATGGATTGTTCATTTTGTTCCATTATTAGACTGTAGCAACTAATTTAAGATAATTTAGAAGGAACTGTAAAGTGTATTTTAGGGGAATCGTATTTTTACTGCTTAGATAAAATTTGATATTTAGTATTCATTTAAACTGATGAGAAAATAGCTGTCCTTTTGTTCATAATGCTTTTAACCATATATAAAGGAAAGTACCATTTAACAGTTACCAAATCATGAAAGGTTGGCCGGGGAGTTGTCATTTTACACATCTGCAATTAAAATGCCTCTCTCTATTGCTCAATTTTTCTTTATTCAGGTTTGAGTAAATTCTCCATGACTATGATACACATCTTTAAACTTACTCCAGTCATTTTTGTATCTGAAATACAGAGGAAAGACATACTATTTTTAATTATTGAGGGAAGTATTTTATTAAGAATAATATAGCGTGGTGTCAGGTGTTGCTCTTAGTGGTACGTGCCTAGTCTGACTCCATGGGTGTACCGCTTGCCCCCCAGGTATAAGTCCTGTCCTTCACTAGGGAGACCCATTGGAGCCATCCTCAGAACTCACCCTTTGCTGACTGTGGTGTGTCTGTGTGTGCTGTGAACTGGCTGTTGCTGGTGTAGCTGTTTTCACTCATGAATTACCAGTTTGACTTTGTCCATGTCGTAGCCATTCAAGCTGTAGTGTAAACACACAGCCGCTTTTAGTTTAATCTTTTGTCCATCTAAAGTAGCTTTTTCTCCTTTACTTGTATCCTACAGAGTTTTAAGTAATTTTAAGGCACAACAGTGTGGTGTTGTAATAAATTACTGAGGTTAGGAGATTTTTGTATCATCTATTTATATTGTGTATTATTTTTTATAACATGGAAGATATCACAGTAGGCTGGGGTGGAGCTCAGTGGTGAAGTACTTGCTCCCCATGTGCTGGGCCCTGGCTTTGAACCCTAGCACCAGACATACAGTACACAGAAACAAATCCCAGAGATACCATAGTAAAGGTAATTGCATTGGTTGTTTACAGAGTATAAGAGCTCTGATGAGGAGTGAATTGAACACCATCTAGATAGTCAGTTAATTCTTTTATAATACTGTACTTCTTGTTAGGAGTGTCAGGGTGTACATTGCATGTTGTGCACCTTAACAATTGCCCATGCAATATTTCAGCAATCGAATTTCATATGTTTTAAAATTCTGCTTCAGTAAGGACTGAAAATTGGCAGTTTATGTCCTAGGTTTATTTCTAAAAACACCCCTCTCCGCCCCTTTCTGTCTGAAACACCCACAGCTGCCAGTTTGTTTTCCAGCCCAGTTGGCTGACAGCAGTGCCTGGCGCTGGATGGAGACAGGAGGGAGAGGAGAGGGCCAGAGGAAGCGGAGGGAGGGGGCGGGGAGAGGGCACTGGGGAGGAGGGGCGGGTCTGCCCCTCTGCCAGGGCCTCAGGGTGGGGTGTTCTCTTGTGTGCCAGGCCAGTTCTGGGGTCGGCGCTTTCCTTGGGGTAATACATTTTTATCTCAGTTGCTGTAGGTATAGCCATATTACAAACACTCAAGCCAGTATTAGAATTTGAAATAATATTTATCAACTTTTAAGTTGTATGGAGGTGTATACGCAAGCTACCAGGACGTAGAGAACTATTACATTAAAAACACTTTCAAAGTTAGAAAGATGGAAAGTGATTTTTTGCTTTTCCCTGTTAAAGTATTACCTCTGGTTTTTTCCTATTCTTGTGAATTAAGGTTATCATTTTTGTACAGAACTTAATTATAATAATTATATAATTACATATCTTGTAATAATCACATAATTACTTCATCTGTAACAGTAATTTTAGCTTCATACTAGTTCTCTGATTTAAAGTATCAATGGAATTTTCTGTTAAGTCTAATTGGAGAAATCTGTGAAATTCTAAACTCAGGTTATTCAAAACCAGCTGCCCATATAGATTATTATGAGCCTGAATGTTTCCGGTTCATCTTGTTTTTAATGAATCTTAAAGCATTTGGATAAAATCAGTAATTTCATTAGGTGCGCATTGGTGTGGTGAAGCAGGGGCAGCTTGTGTTTGGAGGCCATGAGGTTGTGGCGGGAGGCTGGGTAGTCCCTGGGGGAGGCCGATGCCTGGGGCATCTGCCACCAGGCCAGCAGCAAGAAGCCTGTTGCTCTCGCAGATTTCCAGAGTCTGTTTCAGGTGAGGTGCCAGAGGCTCAGTCTTTCTCTGACCTTTGTTCTACAGGAAGAGGTGGGCGGACAGAGCATATCAGTGGCCCAGGTGATCCGTGGGGGACAGCAGTGAATGGCTTCCTCTTTGAGAGTTAATGATCTGGCCTGCGGGTGTCGCTCAGTGGTTAGAGCGCTTGCCTTTCAAGCACGAGGCCCTGCGGTTGGTTCCCCAAGCACTATATGAGCAGGGCGTGTGGTGTTGAGCTGAAATTTCAGCACTTGGCCAGCTGAGGCAGAAGGATTGCCTTGAGTTCAAGCGCAGCTGGGCTACACTGTGAATTCTGGATGAACCTAGACTACAGAAGGAGACTGTTTCAAAAAAAAAGTAATGTACTTTAAAGTTGTGATTAAGTTGCATTTTATAATCAGTTCATTTTAATTGTGTTACAGGAGCACAGTACTAAAAAGGCCCCCACTTCATTAAATCTTCCATATAGGGAGGGGTTTTTTTGCTTTTTCATAACAGTCTAAATTAGTCACTTGTAGTTTCTGTAACTGTAAGAGCCCTAAGTGTGTGGGTGGCACAGCAGAACAGGTTGTCCCCAGAACACCTGTGCTTGGCTCTGGGGTCTGTTCACAGCAGCTTCCAATCTCTTCTGGTGAGATGTTTGATTAGCAGTATGACCTGGTACAAGAGGGTGCATGGCAGAGTGAGCAGTAAGACCACCAGGGGACAGGCATGCAGCAACGCTGATGTTGCTGGCTGCAGTGGCAGCGCCTCGAGTGTCTAGGGAGGGAGTGCATGGGGAGCAGTGTGCTTGTTCCTAGGGACCGAGAGAAAGGTGCCACAGCCCGCACTTAGGGTTAGGCCTGAAGACAAGGGCAGGGTAGGCTTGGGGGGTAGGAGGTGCCCTTCATAGAGCAGAGCTCAGCCTCGGCCTGGTGTGGAGTGCAGCCTGCTGGGAGTCTGTGTGCCGCCATCCATGGTGTAGACAAGACACTCACTGGCGGCAGGCAGCCCTTCCTGCCCTGGCACCCAGCAGAGGATGGCGTATTGGTGTCAGGAATGTATTTGGCTGCAGTTTGCAGAGCGCCTCATCTTACCTGTAGTGTGGCACATCTTCACACTGGCAGGGCATGTATGGGTTGTCTGGTGTTCACATAGCTGGGCATCCTGTATTTTTATCTGTGAAAGGTGGCTGCCATGGAAGTTAGGATGGCAGGGAAGCAATGCCTTCCAAAGTCGCTGCCACAGGGCTTGTCACCTGCCTGGGAAGCAGCGGGCACTGAGTGGAGGGGCTCAAAGGTAGGGAAGAAGACCTGAGGACTCTTCAGAGTGGAGACTTAGGCCTGCCAGGCACCCTCGGAGTGGTCAGTGTGGGCACTGTGGCCCTCAGAAGGCTCAGAGCCATAGTTATGGGCCACATCTTGACAGGGTCCGGGTTGGATTCAGTGTCCTACTGAGCTGTTCACTGGCCTTGTGTCTAGGTCTGTTTTTCCAGCTGCAGCGTAGGATGGCATGCCTGCCTCCTGCCGCTGCGAGTGCACCTGAGGTCTGAGTAAGCCCGGTGACCGTTACTACACATGACTTGTTGCTGAAGCATACCTTGAGTTACTAGCACACCATGTAGCCTTGCCCGGGGCTGGTCCTGTGTGAGCCACTCTGCTCTGAGTTGTCCCCTGCACGGCGTGCCACAATCCAGTCTCCTGCTGTCCTCCAGGTGTTCACGCGGGAATGCATGAGCCACTACCTGCGCGTGTTTAACTTCCTGTGGAGGGCCAAGCGCATGGAATACATCCTCACGGATATCCGCAAAGGGCACATGTGCAACGCGAAGCTCCTCAGGAGCATGCCAGGTGAGCCCAGTGGTGCCGTGGGCTGCAGTGGATCCACTCTTCTGGAAAGCCGGCTTCATTTTTTGTCTTTGAAATTCCTTCTTATTGACAGACTAGTTTATAACATTGTTAATCTTGACTTCAGTGTAATTAGGGAGAAAATTGAGTCATGCTATTTTTTGGTAGACTGAAATTTCTTATTAAATCAGTTTTTCACTAGTGTTGATATTTGTACTTCCAATTTTTTAACCAGTTTCTAAGGAACGAAGTTATAGTAAAAATTCTCAGGTGTCATATAGCGAAGATTATTTTAATATTATACATATTTAATGACTTCAACAATTTTGAATCGTCTTAATACCATTATATTGAAATTGCTTTGGTCAAAAGCTTTGAGAAGGTATTTCAGTGATCATTTACCTCTAAAGAAGAATTAAATTGATTGATGCCCTTTGATTAATACCATGTTCAGCAAAAAGTAACTGTTTGAAAAGGAACAGTCTTTTACAGAAAGCAGCTCCTAGACTTGGAGAGCAGCCCAGAGTGCCGAGCAGTGACTTCTGCTGCCGTCGGCCCACAGCACAGATGTGCCACGCCTCTGTGGGTGGGGGTGGGGCGGGCCTGCGAGGGCCTGGGAGCTGCTGCAGGGAACCTCGGTGGTAGGGCTCCTTTGAGCCGTGAGGGGAGACGTATCCTATCGACATTACCCTCTGTGGCCACCGCGTCGTGTGGTGGAAGGTGCCGGTCAGGTCTCAGCCCACCCTGCTGCCCTCCCGGGTTCCTCGCCCGCTGTCCCTGGTGTCCCTTTGTCTGTAGCTCCCCTTCCCTCTTCGTGTTCCTTTCCATCCTGCTGTGGCCCAGTTCCTGGCCGCCTGCGCTGGGGAGGGGAAAAGGTTGGCGGCCGTCCAGTGACACAGCCCCGTGTGGCGCTCCCTGCTGAGGTGCACCGGGTTCCACAGCCCGCGAGCCTGAGGGCCGAGTGCTGACTGAGCCCCTGGGCCTGGCTCCTCCTTTGAGCGTCAGTGTGTGCTGTCTCTGGAGACTTCTACTCTGTGGTCGTGAATATCGGCGGAGGCCTCGTGGAGCTGACACCCTGTAGGTCTTGTGGCTAATTTCATCTGTCAGGTCCTCAGCTCGACACCTTCACGTGATTGGGTCCCCTGCAGGGCACCTGCCCCTCTTGCCAGCTTTCCCATCTCCCTGCACCCTGGGGCTGCCCCCCTGCAGGGGCCTTTATTTTGCCATATCTCTGCCTAGACGCAGTGTCCCCCACGTCCCCTTGGTGTGAATCCTGTCACACGCAGCTTTGTGGATGTTACCTTTACGTGCCTCTCTGGACATTTTGATGACTGGGCTAGTAGGTATGACTTCTTAGGAAACAGGGGTCTTGGTCAGTGAGCCTTGTTTGTGGTTGTATTTGAGCTCGTTGCTGCATATTTAACAGTAAGCCAGGTGGTTGCTTTGACTCTGTCACTTTTCAGTGTAGCAGCAGCAGGTGTGCACTGATCAGCTCTTCTGCCGCTGGACCAACCCCCGACACCCACACCTGAATGCAGGGGAGATTTGTTAGTTTCGGGGCTCAGTCCATGGCTGGCTGGCTCCAAGACCGGAACATCGTGGTAGAGGGCATGGTGGAGTAGGACTTCTCATTTTGTGGTAGGGCAAGAGCACCAGAGAGGAAAGGACAAAAAACTAGGTAGAGTTCTGAGGCCACACCACCCCACACACCCAGAGGTGTGCTTTGCTGATCTGCGGGACGTTTCTTGATTCATTCACGTCAATAGTCCTGGTTAGTGGCCACAACATATAAAGACAGGGTGGCAGTGCGGGCCTTGAAGCTGTGAAGAATTGTCCTAGGAAATTTCCTACAAGTGAAACTTGCTGTGGATCTCTCAGTCGGCCTGGACCACAGAGCTGCTGTGTGAGTCACACTTGGCATTCCTTCAGTAACCTGCAGGGGGCAGTGAACAGTCGGTGAATCTGGCTCAGCTGCGAGCACGCGAAGGCGTGAAGACGGCGGTGTTCATTTTGGGTGTGAAGCTGTCTGGCGTGAGCCCAGCCGTGCTTTATGTTTTTGTGGGACTTCAGTGCCCGTGAGGTTTTGTGCTTGGGATTCTTAGAATGACGTAAATAAAATCTTGGTTTTACAAGTCATTTTTTCCTCACAGGACACAACGCCCGACACCCACAAATTAATGGAGGAGAGATTTCTTTTAGCTCACAGTTGAGAGGTCTCAGCGCACACATGGTTGTCTGGCAGTGGCAGAAGGGCCTGCTTCATAGTGAGAAGCAGAGGAATTGGGGTGGCACTGGGGAAGGATCTGACTTTCCAAGGCCCTTCCTCAGCCGTCTGCCCCTCCCGACCAGGTTCTGCCTCTTAACGGCTTGTGAATTCAACAGATTGACCCACTTGATCCAGTGAGCCCCATGATCTAATTGCCTATAGATACGTGAAAGCTTTGGGACATTCCAGACCTAAACCATACATGGGCTAATCATAGAAGGCACTTGTGTAGGCATATGTTTTACATGTTGTGGGGGTTTCAGGTATTAGATTAGAGATCTTTGGTATTGTTTTGTTTTGTCTGTGCTGCTGGGAGTGGAGTCCAGGGCCTTGTGTATGTGAAACCAGCAATGTAGGCTTTAGCTATAACTCTAGCCCTTTTATTTTGAGATAGGGTCTGGCTAAGTTGCCCCAGCTAGTCTCAGCCTTCTGAGTAGCTGGGACTACAGACATGTGCTGGCTGGAAATGTCAGCGTTAGCAGAGAAGAGTCATCCTTCACGGGAGGCCTTCAGATGGACCGTGCCGCGTGGCCTGTCTGAGGATGCGTGCTTTCCACGTTTGGGGATGAGTGGCCGTGGGAGAGATGCGGGTGTGGAGAGTGCTGCTCTTTGAGGGGAGGCCGAGGGCCATGGGAGAGGTGTGCACACAGGTGCCCGTGCTTGGCTCTCCGGGGCCATGGCAGCCTGTGGCAGGTGCTTGTGGACTGTGTGAGGAGCTCCAGGTTCCTCTCTGATGAGTAGGTCCCAGTGCTAGCCAGGGCTGGCAGAGCCCAACCGGGGCCGGTGTGCTGGATGCCCCGGCGGCCCCGACCCTCCTGGGGCGTGGCGTGCGAATGCCCTGCTTTAAGAGGGTCGCTTGTCCCGCACACGAGACGTAGCTCCCCTGTGTCTGCTGTGGTGTCTTGCAGACCCGTTTCTCCTGCTCCCTCGGCTCCTTCCCCCTCGGCAGCATATGCATTTTCCCTCTGAGGTTTATCTTCGTAAATGCGGCTTGTCGTGTCCAAACCCACGTCCTGTGGGGTTTTGTGCCCTCGCCCGCAGAGCGAGCTGTGTGTGGTCCTCTGCCCAAGCCTGTTGTCTCCACCCTTTCTCTGGCCAGGGTCTTGGGCCAGGTGACACTGGCCTCTGGGTTTCCCGTACCCCTTCCCCACTTGGGAGGCTGCTGGTCCATCCCTGGTGCTACTGCATAAGGATCAGATCCTGTTATCTCGGTTGCCGTGACCTGCTTGTTGTGCCACACTGATGTGAGCTTATCATTTGTGGGAGAATTTAAACTTCTGTGAGAGACTGGGAGTGTAGTTCAACAGTTCAAATGCTTTTCTAGTAAGTTCAGGCCCTGGATGTGTTTCCCTGGCACCACATAGACCGGGCATAGTGGCACAAGCCTGCAACTCCAGCACTTTGGAGGCGGAGGCAGGAGGATTTCTGTGTGTTTGAGGTCAGCATGGATGACAGACTAAGGCCCTGTTCCCCCCCGCCCGAAGAAAATAATACTCCAGACATAATAAATAGGAGTTTAAACAATTCTCTGAAACTTAGGGCCACGTCTCTCCTTCTTCTGCTGAGCAAGTGGCTGCTGTTGAACAAGGATAGCAAGGTGCCTTTGAGTCCTCAGCTCCTAGAATGTCCTGGTTTGAGGACCGATGCTCTGTTTGAGAGCAGGCCCACCCAGCTGTGTTCCTGCCGTGGAACTAATGAGCGTAACAGGAGTAGTTGTGTCACAGCTCAGGAGACCAGAAACCCAGAATGAAGGGTGCCCAGGTCGTGCCCACCTGGACCTCCTGGGGAGGGGCTTTTCCTTGCCCCTCCTGCTGCGGTTCCTGCCTCAGTGCTGCCTCGGCCTGCCCTGTCACAGGGCTGCTTTTGTCTTTTCTTTCTAGGAGGATAAGCCGTTGGGGTAAAGCCCTCATTTCCGAGTGGTGGGAGGAAGTGGCTATTGAGTCTGCGTGGCCTGACCTCTTTTCATACATTTCCTCGCGTCTTCCACTCGCTTGCTCTCTTTCTCGAGAGGAGTAGCGCTGTGTTCCTACGTCCCGCCTGCTGACAAAACTGCCAGGTGGCTAAGCCAAGCGATCCCAAGGGAGCCGGGCGTGCCTAGCCTGGCCTGTGTTGGTGCCCGTCACTGTCTCGAGCCTGTCTCTGATCAGAACGGCTTAGCCATCGGAATGCCAAAATTATGGAATGGCCTTTGAGGAGAAAGTTAGCACTGCATGCGGAGACCTGCCACTCCATGACGACTTCGCAGCCTCTCAGTGAGCCCTGCCGTCCGCTCTGTCTCCCCCACCTCGCCCTCTTCACACAGGGGCCCCGGCGGTCTGTGTGTGTCCGCTGCCTCGCACCCTCACAGGGATCGCCATCCTCTAATCTGGCCCCGCTTACGTCCACTCCCATGATTCGAGCCCCGTCCGCCAGTCTGTCCTCACCCCCGCTCGGACCGGGAGTCCAGTTCTCCTCTACACAGCCTCCTTTGGGAATACCCTGTCCATCACCAGCTAGGTGGCGGCTGAGTGGGCGTGCACATAGTAGGTCGATGGCTTATGGGAGGTCACGACACAGGGCTTAAGTTGTTGGCGTGGTGCCGCATTTTCATGAAGTCGGATTTTGGCACATAGCGTTTAGATGGGATTGCGAGTAGTTCCTGGTCGTCACGTTTGGTCCTTACATTTGGTGAAGGGATGTGCCACTGCTGAAGTAGGTAGCGCAGATTTAGCAGGGAAAGGGCAGAAGCTGACAAGGAGGAGACCGCTTCCCACAGAAGGAGCAGGCTGAGCCTGTGGTCTAGGAAGGGTGCCGTGGAGGTGGGAGGATCTCGGTCCCAAGTCCTCCTCTAGGGGGTCCTCTGCCGAGGGATGGTGTGCAGGGGAGGGCGAGGCTGGGTGTCCTGGGCGAGCCTCCCCCATGCTGACCTCCCCTGCCTCTCTCACAGAGTTCTCCGGGGTGCTGCACCAGTGCCACGTCCTGGCCTCAGAGATGGTGCACTTCATCCACCAGATGCAGTATTACATCACGTTTGAGGTATACTGGTGTCCTGTTGGCGTTCTGCGGTAGATCCTTGGTGTGGACGATCTCCTGTTGGAGGGAGTCTGACCCTCCAGAACCTAAACTGTCACCCACAGGTGCTGGAGTGCTCTTGGGATGAGCTTTGGAACCGAGTGCAGCAGGCCCAGGACCTGGACCACATCATTGCCGCGCACGAGGCCTTCCTGGACACCATCACCTCCCGCTGTCTGCTGGACAGTGACTCTAGGGTAAGGGGACTCCTCAGAACCAAGGCTCAGGTCGTGGGCTTCTTGGGTGTGGCCACTTGTAGCCACATGGGTAATCATTAAGGCTCTGTGGAAGCTTGGGGTCCTGGGTTCAGTTTCCAAATGGAATTTGAAAAAAATGGGTAAAACCCCCCATTTGAACTTGCCTAAAAGAATCGTGAAGGTGGTGGAGGGCAGGAGTGCCCTCCTGCAGCGTTGGGAAGAGAGAGGCAAATGCTTGTGGTTCTACGGTGTGAAAAGTGAGCTCCGCCAGGCTGCGGAGGAACCGACGGGGCACTGCGTGGGAACGTTCTGAGGAGTGGTGTGAGGGAGCGTGGAGGCCCTCGGGTTGTGACCCCTCCCCTCCCCTCGCTGCCACCCTCGTTCCTTCCTCTCTTCCTCGCGTCCTGTGCTGGCCGTGGAGCCTGAGCCTGCAGGTGCTTGGCAGGCCCTCCACTGCGGAGACACCCCAGCGCTGCTTGGTCACCTTGGTCTCGGTACGGTTGTGTTTTCTGCATCTGTCTCCTTTCACCTGGTGCCTATGAGGTGCATTTGAATTAGCCGTGGCACAGCACGGCTTTCCCAGGTGCTGGGCTTCTCGCTGCTGGTGACCTTCCCTTTGGTCCTTGCTCTGATGTGGCGTGTTCCACGCAGCGAGTCTTTCTGGAGTTCCCATTTCATAGCGCAGCCTAGGGTTGTGTTGACAGGTGAAGTGTGCAGTGGGGCAGGGCCTCGAGCGTGTCTCCCGTGTGCAGCGTGCACCGTGGGGTCTGCGCCTGCAGCTTCTGGCCTTGCCCAAGTCCTTTGTGGAGGAGGCCGTGGGGCAGGGCTTTGGTTTTGTTTAAAAATCAGTGAGTCTGGGCCAGTTAACCATGATCGAGAACATAGACATACTGATATACTAAACTTCATGATGACAGAATTCCCGATTACACGTGTGAAATATTGCTGCACCCAAGAAAGTTGCTGAGTCTCCAGTGTTCTGGCAGCGCCTTGTGTGGCGCTGTTTGGTAGTGGGAAGGCAACTGGCCGTCGATATGCGACTCAGGAACAGCCCATGGATGCCCTGGGGACTTCAGCTGTTGTCTTAGTCCCCTTCGTGTTGCATAACAGAGAGCCTGACCCTGGGTGCTCATACCCAGCAGAGCCTGACCCTGGGTGCTCATAACAGAGAGCCTGACCCTGGGTGCTCATATCCAGCAGGGGTTGATTCTGGCTGGAGGCCCAGAGCGCAGGCCGGCACCTGCGTGGCTTCTGGTGAGGCCTTGTGCTGCATCACAGCATTACAGAGACAGTAGCCAGCGGGTGCCTGTGGTGGGATGGCAGAAGGTGGCCTTGCTGTGTAGCAGGTGACCCTGGTGAGCCTGGGTGTCTGGCCTTGTGTGAGGACGGCATGCTGCTGGTCTGAGAACATTGTTGGTCCGTGTGAGGGTGGGGACCCCAGGACCCAGATACCTGAGAGGTTCTAGCCCTGTTGACACTGGGGGCCAGATTTCAACTCGTGTGCTGGAGGGGACAGGTCACATCCAAGCTGTTACAAGTACCCTGCTCCTAATTAGAAAAACCTCTCTTATAAAACTTAGCCTGCTGAAGTTGCAGTCATAAAAATGTTCCTATCTTTTCAGGTACTTTTGAACCAGCTCAGAGCTGTGTTTGATCAGATCATTGAGCTTCAGAACGCCCAGGATGCCATATACAGAGCTGCCCTGGAGGAGCTGCAGAGGCGGTTACAGTTTGAGGAGAAGAAGCAGCAGCGTGAGGCAGAGGTACGGGCGTTACTAACGGTCTGTGCATCGCAGCCACAACTCAGTCGCTTCCTACCCCTTCCTCCCTTTGCTGCTGATGGCTGCATCCAGGCAGACGCACTGGGGCCCTCGGGTTGTTTTGATGGTTCTGGGGATGGCGTGGGCATCTTCACTATCGCCACATTCTCACCCATAACAGAGGACCAAGTGTTCATGAGAGTCCCACGTCAGCGTCCAGATCTGGCCTGACGCCTGGGATCTGACCCTGGGCCTTAGCCACAGGCGTGTGAGCCGTATCTCTGCACTAAGGGTGGGCATTCTTGGGACCTTACTCGTGGGCCCCTCATGTGCCGGGCCAGGGAGATGGATTGAGCAGGTCCAGCTGTGCATGGGGATTCTGTGTTGGCTGGGTTTTGTAGCACCATACTTTTTCAAGGTATTTACTGTATGTGATCACAGACCATGTTTGATTGTTGAGTATTACTTCTTTATAGCTTGGGTTAGGGGACCAGGCTCAACCTCACAGTCCCCAGACCCTGAGACTATAGGTGTCTCTTTGGTGTGTGGGAAGCAGGTGTTGTGTTGGTCCCATTGCTGTTACCAAGTTATCTCATGACCGCAGTGGTAATGTGGTGATTCTTAAGAGCGGTGGAGCTTGCCCACGTAGACTCTCTAGGGCCTTACCCGTCTGTCCCTGTGGATGACCTAGCTGGACCTGAGAGTCAGCCTTGACTAACTCTGGCCTTGTGATGGGAGGTAACCGAACCTCTCTAGGATGCAGTGTGTCTGTGAAGTGGGTGTGGGAACAGAGAGGATCTCTGAGAGTCGTGCATGGGTGCGAGCCAGGCATTGGGCCTTTGGTGAGTATTTAGTAAGTGCTGGCCAGCACTGTCCTCTCGCCCCAACAAAATCTGCCTTTTTGGAGAATTGCTAAACTTTGTTTGAAGGTCTACAAAGAAGTCACCCATGGGAATTGAACCCTGCACGAGTGGCATGTTGGTCAGTGTGCGGATGATAATCATCTTGCCAAGTGTCCCCATGTAATGAGTACGTGGTTTTCGGTGTGTTTTACTCAGATATGGTCAAGGATACAGGACAAGATGTAAAGTTGAAGCTATAATTGCAAAATTATTTAAATTCAAGAGGCAAAATAATAACTTCTGGTGTCATTGTCTAGTTCTGTGGTCCTCAGAAGCCTGGCTGGGTCATGTGAGCCATCAAAGAAAGGCCACAGAGCCCTTGGGAGGAGTGTGGGCTGGGCACCACAGAGCCGTCAGGGGTGTGCAGCTGGGGCTGGCCAAGCCCTCGGGCGGAGTGCGGGCTGGGCACCACAGAGCCATTGGGGTGTGTAGCTGGGGCTGGCCAAGCCCTCGGGCGGAGTGCGGGCTGGGCACCACAGAGCCGTCAGGGGTGTGCAGCTGGGGCTGGCCAAGCCCTCGGGATGAGTGCGGGCTGGGCACCACAGAGCCATCGGGTGTGGAGCTGGGGCTGGCCAAGCCCTCGGGAGGAGTGCGGGCTGGGCACCACAGAGCCGTCGGGGTGTGTAGCTGGGGCTGGCCAAGCCCTCGGGAGGAGTGCGGGCTGGGTGCAGGGTGTGTGACTGGAGGAAGAAAATTTGATCTCAGCTTAGGCAACTTGGTTGAGACCCGGTTTCACAATTAAAAAATGGGTTGGGATGTAGCTCAGTTGAAAGGCCCTGGATTTAATCTGCACCAGTGTCTTGCTCCAGAGAAAAAAAGAAAAAAAAAAAAAAAGAAAAGAAAATGATACCACTAGATATAACTATGCAAACTTCATGTAGTTAATGTTCCTTGAATAATTAGTGTCATAGGTTATGCCACCAGTTAAATACACAGCTGATGAATTGCTTTCCTTTTCACTTCAGTTTTTGGAGATCACTTTCACTTATAAAGCAAATGTGAATTTAATTATGTAAGATATTGTGGTTTGGGCCTGGAGTGTCCCCAAAAGTCGCAGGTGTTTGGCTGTTAGGGATTATCTGTGGAACCGTGTGCTCTTAGAAGAATGAATGACAGAATGTATCGAGGTAGCTGGAAGCGAGGCTGACGGGTGGCGGTAATTTTCATGTCCTTCGTAGGCAGCAAGCAGAGTGAGGGTGCTGAGGGTGCTGTTGGGGGAGAAGGAGTCTGCGCAGGTCTAGGTAAGGCCAGCGCAGGGAACTGCAGGCTAGACCTGGCAGCCTAGGGTGTGCAGGCTGGACTTGTGCCCCGCCCCGCCCCCATGGCGTTCGGTGGCTGTGCTGGGTCGGCTGCGCCTCTCCCTTCGTCTGCCACGCTGGGGTGAAGCACAGGCGTGAAAGGGAGAGAACGGGCAAGAGGGGAGACTTTGGCCCAAGTCTAAGCAGGGCCAGTGAGGTGCCTGTGGAGAGGAGGGCACGTGTGGCGGGGAGAAGGGCCAGGGCTCCATGGTGCCAAGCAGCCACCGCTGTGCTCAGCAGGGGCACAGGCAGCGCAGGAGCAGGCGGAAGTGCCACGGAGCACCAGACACAGGCACGTGGGAAAATCCACTCCCCGTGCTGTACCGGCAGACGAGACAGAGCGGAGGGAAGTGAGCGCCCTCCTGAAGAAGTCGGAAAAGAGCCTAGGGCCGGAGGACGCAAGTCGGAACCAGAAAGAAAGGCCGAGGACAGGGAGACGCAAGCGCTGCTGCTCTCTGCGTGGGCGGCGGATGATGGGGGCACGGTGACGCAGGAGGGGAGTAAGCGCTGCGAGGGCGCCGCGCTACGAATGCCGAGCAGCGCCCACCGCGGAGACAGAAAGAACCCTGGGGCTTGGCTGCTGCCTGGGGCGCAGGGCACAGGGCCGGCAGTGCTGCCCACCCAGGCCTCCGTGACCGTCCTAGTCTCAGAGAAGGGACATGACAGGCTGCTTAGGAGACATGGCAAGCCTGATACCCCAACTTGGAGAAAAAGCAAATGTGGGCTATAAGCATTGGTGAAAAGACTTAGACAAAAACGGGTGTGAGTAGCATTGAGTAGAAATGAGGAAGCTACCAAAAGGAGGATTTATGTTTCAGAACTGCAGTGGTTTGGAAGGTCTGATATTACAATTGACTGTACTAATTGTTAAGAGGAAAATTTAGTAATTCTTCTACATGTTGGTTGAAAAGATGTATAGTCAGATTTACCATTGAAAAATAAATCTGGAAAATAGTAGATGGGCTTATGTCTAGTAAAATACTACATGAGTCTAGGGGAGTGATAAGCCTTCTCCCCAGCGGTGAGATGTGCAAGGCGTGGGGTGCCAGTGCTGTGAGCTTGCTGACTGCGTGCCTGCCTGTGTGTGTCACATGGGGGACTAACCCAGAGGCCCCTGTACGAGCTATATCCCCACTACCTCTGCTTTCACCCTTTTTTTGAGACAGAATCTGAGTGCCCAGAGTAGGCAAAAACTCGCATTTCTCTTGCCTTGGCCCCTCAGAGTGCTGAGATTGAAGGCTGTGCTGTCCGATGTGTCTCCGACTCCAGTTTTATTCATGTTGTCTGAATAAAAAAAAAAAAGTGTCCAAAATAGTGGGAAGCCCCAGGCCATTTATTAATAACAGCAAGAGCTTGGTTAGCTTAGGGTGAGTTGTATAAGTCTGTGCTGTTCAGTGTCATGCTGTAGTTATTAGAATGAGGTGTAAGAAAGTAACATCTGGTGCTTTTTGATTCCCCAGGGCCAGTGGGGAGTGACAACCGAGGAAGAGGAGGAGGAGAACCGCAGGGTTCGAGAATTCCAGGAGTCCATACCAAAAATGTGTTCCCAGTTGCGAATATTGACGCACTTCTACCAGGTACGTACTGCCGTGTGGACCACCTGGCAGTTGTCGTGGCTGACCACTTAACACTTTCAGAGCCAGTTCGCAGGTTTCCATTGAGCAGCACAGGGTGCACCCTCTTGGGCCTTGAACAGAAGCAGTGCTTTGTCCTCATAAAGCCAGAGTGTACCTGGTCTTGCAGCCTGTTCCGAGCCCCTTCTACGAGAGGTGATGGTGGTGGGCCTTGGCGCCCGGGTCCTGCTGTTGCTGTGGGCCTGGGTACATGTCTGTCCACAGGCTGTGGGATGAACTCACTCCTGTGGGTTGGGAGAGAGACCAGGAATGCAGCCTGGGGATTGTAATTAAATGGAAAGACGAAGACACTTCTGAAATAGATTCTCCGTATCTCACAGAACTTAAGGGCAGGGAAAGCCCGCCACTTAGATGCTTTTGAGTAAGTTTGCTGATGTGTGTTTATTTGTAAGAAGGGTAGCCTTGCCACCTAGGCACTGTGGGCTGGGCCTTAGAGCCCCCAGTCCTGGGCACCGTGGGGAGCGTCGGAGAAAGAGCGTTCTGGTGGCCCCTGTCTGAATGTTCTCTTGTGTTGTTTCCTCTCAGGGCATTGTGCAGCAGTTTCTTGTGTTACTGACCACCAGCTCGGATGAGAGTCTGCGGTTTCTCAGCTTCAGGCTGGACTTCAACGAGCACTACAAAGCTAGGGAGCCCCGGCTCCGTGTGTCCCTGGGCTCCAGAGGGCGGCGCACCTCCCACACGTGAGGGGCAGTGCTTCCTGGGGCCGTTGGCGCTGCTGAGACTCGCCCGGGTAGACATCGCCCATCAGGTCTGGCGTGGCCAGCCTGCGGCAGAGGCCACCTGTGTGGCCACAGGGGCTGCTGTGTGCCCGCAGCTTGGTGCCGGGTGGCACCAGTCCGGTTCTCCAGTGTCGGAGCTGGGTTACACAGCCCGATTCTTGTGGCTCGGATTCATCTGCGTCTCCACATCAGCCCCACGGCCTGTCTGCGTCTCCCGCTTTCCCGCTGCCTTCGCACCTGTCACTTATTGACAACCTCGTTCCTTCTCACGCAAACTAGGGTGGTGATGTGCTCAGAAACCCAGATGGCTGCGGCAGTGCTGTTTTCCTAACACCCTTTAGATGACTTTTGTTACTTTAATCAAATGGATACAAAACACAGAGCATTTTATTTTGGTTTTAATGTAAGATACTAAGTCTGAGAACTTTTTATCTTAACGCGTCACGTGTTCTTTCTCTTCTCCAGAGTTTACATTTTTATATTTAGTTTACTGTTGCATACAACTTCTAACCGTGCAGAGGTAGGTAGGACTGGTGCAGAGCCGAGGCCCCGCAGGCAGGCAGCCAGCCCGGAGCCCCGCGACCACGCCCGTGTCGTGTGTACATAGGAGTGACTTGAGAGTCAGCTGAGTATTTTATTTTCAGATTCTGATAAGCACTGAAAAGAAATCGACATGGATGATGATTTCTTTTTTCCTTGCCTATTTTTTCACTGTAAATATTTATATACTATTGACCTGATGTTGGGGGAACTGTTTTTGTAAAAAAAAAAGTCATATCAAGTCATATATATCTGCCTTTTTTATGTTGCATAAGTGAAAACTTAGAAAATTAAAATAATTATCTTTCAGCTGTTTCTTGACCAGTCTATGAAGAGACAGCTCATGCGCTGGGCTTGGGGCTGGGAGTTGGGGTGAATTGGTTTAATGTGCTATAGTACATGAATTATTTAACTTGGAAACTAAGAAATGAGACTGTGTGTGACCTTTGTGACCTTCAGTGTAGAACAAAGACTCCTCGCTCACTATGGGTCTGACTCTTCAGCTCTGGGCCCCGGCTGGTGGTCCTGCAGGCGTGGGCTCCCATTCTGCAGGGCTGCTGGGAGCCCAGCCGGTGCAGGCGAGAGTCCATGGTGAAGGCTAGGAATCCCCAGGATAGAAATGTGACTGAAGGTTAGTTTAAAAAATTCATAAAATCGGGAGTCTGAAGCAGGTTTCTAGAGTTCTAGAGTTCTTTCTTTCCTCTCTCGCATTCTTTCTTTCTTTTTTTTTTTTGCCTTACTCCTAACTTGCTGTGTTGTATTTCTTATCTTTTGGTTTGTTGTTTCATGAATTGAATGCTCACTGCATGATTTTCGATTTTCTCATTGCTAATTGTTTATTAATTTTTCGAGATGGAGTCTTGCTCTGTAGCCCAGGCTGCTCATAGCAGTCCTCCTGCTTCAGCCTCCCAAATGCTGGGATTAACTAATTTTTATGTGGTTCTAGGGACTGGACCAAGGGCCATGTGCTTGCTGAGTAAGTTCACTACCCTCTGAGCTATATCCCCAGCTCTCTGGCTTATATTTCTTAAGAGGACTGGGCATGCTTTTATTTACTAACCACTTGAATTTTCCCATTTTTAAATTACTAGTGCGAATGTTTTCCTCTTCTAGGCCAGGGTTGCAGTCTGCAGATGAGGCCAGGAATCACAGGAGCCACAGAAGTGGCCTTGGTCCTACCTGCCAACCAGTATGTGGGCACCACCCACATCTCATTGTCTTGTCAGTGTCCCTGGGGACACCGGGCGTGGGATGTCTGAGCGACCCAGCAGCCTTAGCCACAGTTCAGTGAGAGCCTGAGGGAGTCCTTGAGGACCCCTTGTGCATTTGTGCATACGTGGCCACTCACAGGGCAGTCTTTGCAGCCAAGTCATGCCTGGAGGCACCTGAGCCTGTGGTCTGGGTCTCTGTGGGTCAGCTGCCCCAGTCTGGCTCCCAGGTTCCTCACAGGCTTCTGCATGCGCTCTGAGTGTGCAGGTCCTCCGGGGCCCACAAGAGGTTTGCCGCAGCCACTCCGGCCCGCTGTGAAGGAATCCAGGGAACGCACGCGTCAGACCAGATTTTGTGGACAGGTGTGGTGGTATGTCATGCTGAGACACTCGTGTAATCACAGCACATGGGGAGGTGGAGGCGGGAGGATTATAAGTTTGAGGCCATTCTGGGCAATTTAGTGACTTTGCAAGACCCTGTCTTGAAGTAAGCAAAAAGGGGCTGTGGGTGTAGGTCGGTGTGAAGGACGTAGCTTCATTCTCCAGTGCCAAAGAAGATGGAGAAATACGCCGTCGTGCCGCGTTTCCGAGCAGTGTGAGGTGTTAAGTAAGCTGACTTCAGAGTACACAGAATGTTCTTCAGTAACACGGAGCTCTGTCAGAAAACACATACCTGTGTGGGAAATGAATTTTACTTGCATAAGTACATTCATCTGTCTGTCATGAGGAGCCCTGGTGTGTCTGGGGAACCCAGCTGGCAGGGCTGGGAGAGGCCGTGTGCACAGGGCCTTAGTTTCTTGTTGCTGTGACTCAGTACCCAACTTACATGAATTTAGGGGAGGAAAGGTTTATTTCAGCTGACAGTTTCAGAAGGTCACAGTCCACTCGGGCAGCTGGCCATAGTGGAAGTACGTGGCAGAGGCCGAGGGGGAGGCAGCTGCTCACGACGTCACACACAGGAAGTCCTGTCAAGTCCAGTCTCTCCCCAGAAGAAGGTAGCAGCATATATCTTACTTCTAGGTCCTGTCCCTGTGATCTGCCCCTCCTGGATCCAGGTGTGGAAGGTCTGGTAAGCCCCAACCACACATCTGTAATCCAGTTTACATGAATAGTCCACCCCTCCATGTCAACTCCCAACAGCACATAGTTCCATAGATAACTCATAACACGCAAATATATGAGATTTTGGGGGGACGTTCGAGATCCAGAGCCCAGTCCTCCACCCCTGGCCTCCAGAAGACTCGAGTCCTTTTCCCCACGCAGAATGCGTTCCAGTCCTGTAAGAGCTGTCAAAGGCGTAACGGTTCCAGTGCTGCACAAAGCCCAAGTCCAGAGTCTCTGAGGCAAGGCGAACAGATTTGTGCTCCTGTGAAAACCAAAGCTCCTCGAGCCACGCCTGATTTCCAGATATAATAGCCCAGTTCCTAATTATGCCTGACACTGCACAACTACACCGTGTACTAGGGGAAACAGGGTACATTCCTTCCCACAGTAGAGAGAGCTGCCCTTGAAGTTTGAAGACCTCCAACACACAACAACATGGGATAGCCGCTCCCATTCCAGAAGGGAGGAACGGAGGACAGAGTAATCGGACCAAAGCAAGGCCTAAACCCAGCAGGGCAAGGGTTAAGTCCTGTAGCCCCATGCCCAGCAGCTGGGGTAAGCTGGGTATGATGAACTCCTAGGGGCTTGGGTGGTCCCGCCCCTGTGGCGTTGCTGCTGGCTGCAACAGCTGTCTTCCCTCCTTTGGGCTGGATCCACTCACGGCCTGCTGCGTTTCTCAGCCGACAACCCACACTCCTGGTCTCTCCGCTGCACCTCAGGCTTCTCCTTCGTAACTGAATGCACTGCCCTCCCAGGGGCACACTGCCCGGCCTCCAAGGCCTTCCTCTGAGAGCTGGGTAGAATCCTCCATGAACCCACATTCTTCCGCTCTAGAAGCCCGTAAAGCCAGGACCGTGTGGACGTCGCCAGGGTCCAGCACCAGCTCCAGCAGGAGGCTGGCCCCCTTGTGCCATGGCCGCAGCGGCTTCCGGGGGCCTGGACTGCTGAACTCTGGCAAACGCTTCCCTCTTTGGCCCTACCTGGAGCCCTGGGGTGCTCGTCGCAGAACCAGATCTTTCGCCTTTGCACCCTCTAATTAATTGGCAAAGGGTGGGGTCTTGCTGATTGCTGAGAGACCATGAAGGCCTCTTTCTTACAGTCCTGATTCCAAGTTCCTGGCTTCTGTTTAGTGTGAGCCTCCCATAAGCATGTGCTTTCGCACTTCAGACTGCGAGTCTTTTACGTCTGTTCTCTCTGCCACTGTGCCCTGTCTTTTGCCATGGAGTTGGCTAGAAGCTTTAAGCAGAGGCAGAGCGACCCAGCAGCCTTAGCCGTAGCCTGGATATCTGGCTGTCTTGAGATTTCCTCCACCAGATAAAGCAGTCCAGTGCCCTTAATCTCCGTTTCAGGCAAAGTCTCTGGACAAGGGGAAAATGCTGACAGACTTTTTGTCAGAGTGTAGCGTGCATTGGTTTCAGACCACTTACCAATACAGTTCTCCCCGTATGAAATGTCTTGAGCCTGTTTTTTCCGATCCACATGGCTATTGGCATTCTGGTCTTTTGCTCTCTGACTGGAATCTCCCATCAAGCTTGGCTCAGTGCGCTCCCAGGCTTCTCCAGCCGGCGTCCCACAGACTGCTTCCAAAGGCTTCGAAAACACATGCTCAGGTAAAGCCACAGCAACAACTCTGCTCTTCCGGCACCAGTTTCTGTTTCACTGCTGTGACTCAGTACCCAACATCCACAGATTTAGGGGAGGAAAGAGTCACGTTAGCTCACAGTTTCAGGTCGCAGTCCACTCAGGGGCGGCCGGCAGCCATGGAAGGACATGGCAGAGGCAGAGGTGGAGGCAGCTTCTCACGACATCACACACAGGAAGCCGAGTCAGGGCGAGTTGAGACTCGTCCTCAAGGAAGACAGGAAGTGGCTTATAGATCCTTCCAGGTCTCGCCCCAGTGACCAGCCCCACCTGGGTCCAGGTGTGGGAGGTGTGGTGAGCCCCACTACACGCCTGTAATCCAACTTACATGTCTAATCCACTCCTCCAGACCAGGCCCCAATCTCCCAACAACACATGGTTTGATAGACAATCCATGACATTCAAGTACGTGAGACTTAGGGGGACATGCCAGACCCAAATCACAATACAGGGTGGCCGGAGTTGGGGAGGGCGTGTGCCGCCGCCACAGGAGGGAAGGTTGTTTTCATCCAGGTCGATCCTCCAGCACTGCACTGTACCGCAGAGCATACCTGTGGTTTGCTCCATGCGTGTGTTCAGCCTGGTGTTTCCCTGCTTACCAGTGCTGCCTCCCTGTGTAGTGGGCTGCAGGTGACACTTGGTTTGGGGACATTTCGTTTGGAGAGCCTGCCCTGCGCTGCTCGCTGTTGGTCGTGAAGCAGCTGCCCAGGAGCTCAGTGTGGACGGGGTCTCGGGGAGCTGCCCTTTCTGAGCTTGGCGTGGGGCCCCGAGGGTCTGTCAGGCCATGTCTAGACGGCTGCCAGTCCTCACGGGACCCACAGTGACACCCCTTGGAAGTGGGGACCTGGAGCCCTGCAACCTCCCAAAGCCCGTGTCTTGATCCTTGAGACCCGTGTAGCTCCAGGGGCCCCTGTAGCTGGTCCACTGTGGGGGTCTTCCCACCACACAAAGGCCGGGGGTGGGGGGAGGAAAGGTGAGCGCGTGGCTGGGCCCCCTCGTCCCAAGCGTACCAGACCCAGCTGGGAGTCTGTCGAAGCAGGAACTCACTTTATTCAGGAAGCACAGAAGCTTATATAGGGGAGAGGGAGCACGTGGCAAGGAGGGGAGAGCTGGTGATTTGACGTGGTGTCTACGAAAGCGGGCGTCAAGCCAATCAGCGGATGACCATGCAGGCAGGCGCCGGGCGCGCTGGTAGCGGTCGTATTGGGATCATGCACAGTCCACGGGGGTGGAGACAGCTAGGCCCAATCACCTTCCTAGGTAAACACCCGAGGTGGCCACCCCAGGACTTCCGGCGGGCGCCGTCTTAGCTGTCACCCCACAGCCCACTTCCAGAGCTACCTGCTGGCCAGCACCTTCCGCAGCGTAGCGCTAGCACCCACCCGGAGGGGCTCTGATCAGAAGACCTGTTAAGCAGGTGGCACGGCCCAGCTCATACACAGTTGAGGGAGAGCAGGCTGTGGGCACAAGAGCCAGGGAAGGCCGCTGTAGGTGGACTGTGACCTGTTTGGGGTGCCCAGCCCCCCCAGATACTAGGGGATTCCGCTGGTCTCTGGGGCTTCCCAGAGGGTTCAGCGCAGTTGCCCCCCGGGCGGCTGGTGCGGGCTCAGCTGTATTCCGAGAGCCTCTGCCCCTTGTGGGCGACTCACCTGCTCGTGCCACAGGTCTGCTGCCCCCTCCCCAGCCGGCTGGCACCCTGGGGTGTCTGAGCACAGCCCCTTCCCAGAAGCTGAGCGCGGCTCCGGGGGTGCCCGGGGGGGAGTGACAATCATCGAGATCACCATGCTCTGGAAATCTGCCCTTGTGCTCCAGGAAATCAGGCAGAATGGCCTGGAAATGGGGCCGAGTGATTAGGGACATTGTTCTGCAGAGCGTCGCCAGGTGTTGCTCATGGGAGGCACCCCAGTTGATTCTCCTGCCTCCGTGCCAGCTTTGAGGTTTTAATAAAATGCAGTTGGGAGCTTCACCAACTGCTGGGGCTGTGGTGGACGCTGCTGTCGGAGAGCCTGGCAGTGCTGTCAAGCCGCTGGACCCCCGCTGCCCCACCAGTGTCCCCGCCACCCCTCCGGGTTCCCCCAGCCATGTGGATTGTCCTTCAGCTCCTGTGCCTGCCGGGTGTGGCCGCCTGTGCGCCCCCTCAACCATGTGACTGGGACGGCCGTCTCCCACAGTCCTGCGGAGACATGTCACATCAGGGTGGCCCAGGACAAGGCACCGGGCGCCTAGCGTGGGGCCCAGCACGTGGAAAGCAACGTCACACCCACCACCGGGGCATCCTGACACCGAGCTCATTGGAGCCCCCCTGCTCTGGTCAGCTGGCCCCTGGCTTAGGGTGTAGCATTTTCTTGGCTGACCCTCACAGCTGCACACAGTGGCCCTGGGGTCCCAGGTGGCCCGGTGAGACCTTCACACACAGGAGGGACATTTTAGCTTGTATTTATTTCTCAACTGAAAAACAAAAATGGTGGTACACTTACTAACACCTATGACTGAGGCACACACTGGGCCTTGATGTGGTCAAGTGTCACAGGGACGTGGGACTCATGTTCCCCGCATCCCTGGGGACGGGGGACAGCCCCTCACCGCACTTCTGAAAGTGAGCATGGGGCCGACTCCTGCCTGCGCCCGCAGCCCACCTTTGGAAGTCCTGGGACCAGCCACTGCTCCACTGCCTCCCGGGAGGAGGAGGGTTGGGAAGCCACCCTCAGGACCCTGGCGTCTCCATCGTCTGGTGAGCTCGTGTCACGTGTTACTGGGAGTTACACGCTGAAGGCCGTCTTGTCACCGTGGAATGTCCCTCTCCTCTAGACGCTCTGATGTCAGGTGTACGTGGTCTGATATTTGCGGTTACCCTGCAGTTCCCAGGCTCGGGTGCTTTCCTGTGTCTTTGGCTAGTGTTACGGTTTAGATCTGAAGTGTCCCCCAAAGTTCTCATGTATTCAGTGGTGGGACTCTGGAAGGTGACTGGATCGTGGGCGCCGTGCTGATCGGTGGGTTCACCCACCGGGAAACTCACGGCTGAATGTGCTGCTCTCGTCCCTGGGTCTTCCTTTCCCTCCGGGGGAGCAGCTGCCCCCTGCGCCCCGCTTCTGTCATGGCATTGCCGCTAGGACTTAGCCGGCCAAGCGCTGCGCCCTCTGAAACTGTGTGCCGAGGAAACCGCTTCTCCTTCACGGTGCGGGTCAGTACCTTGTCCAGTGGTGGAAGGCGCCTGAGATACCTGCCATCCCCCTTTGTGCCCTTGTGCTTCACTTGTTTCCTGTTAACAATGTATGTTTGGTCTCAGCGATGCTCCGTTGGATCCTGACGGGAGAGGCCGTGAGCTGGACATGCATTGAGTTTGCTTCACCTAGCACGTCTCACGGTGGGCGCAGCCCACGAGAACCGCACCCGGAACTCTGGGCCAGCCGTCACACACCACACACGAGACTTGTGTCCATGCCCGATGTTGAGTACCACGTGTCACTTGACACATATGGTACTGGAAGTAGAGGGCGGAGCGCTGTGTGACAGTCGTTAAGTCGAACTGTGGTAAGCCAGTGACTGCCTGATCTTTGATTTCTTCAGCGTGGGGTGGCGTGGAGGGGGTGCTGCAGATGGAGCCAGAGGCCTTCCGACGAAGCTGGATTAGGGACAAGGTCTGGCTGCACGGCTGCGCTGCCAGGTTGCCCAGCGATCTTCCGACGTCAGCCTCCCGAAGTGCTGGGGGGCAGGCCTGAGCCACCGGCTCTGGTTGCCAGTTTTACTCTATCTTCAGATTTGATTATTTTTTCCGCTTATGTCCAATGTGATTATTCATATGTTTGGTGTTGATTCGCCTCATTTTTATTCTCTACAAGGAAATGGCCTTTTCGGTCCTGTCTGTCATCCCGTTCTCCAGCCCTTCCTGGGTAGTTGTACGATTTCTTGGTATTTTATTTCCTCTTGTGGTTATTTAGTTTTTTCCAAGTCATGTTTGTAATTGTGTATCCGGATCTTAAAATCGGCATAGGCATTTCCGCTTCCTGCCTCAGGAGCCTTGCTGGCTCAGGGACAGTGTCGGACGTCTCTCAAGGCTCGGGGCCAACTGGGCACTTTTTGCCTTATTTTGTTTCTGCACGCCGACAGCGGCACGGCATTGTTACTTTTACGTGAAGTATCAGCAGCCGTTTCAACACACACGCATTTGGGGAAAACACAGAATGTTCAGATACCCATCCACACACACGCACAGAATGAAAACGCCCGTGGGGGTAGCAGTGTTCTCTGCATGGTGTGTCCAGTGTCCTCGGTGCGCCCCACTTCCATGCGGTTGCATTCCGCTTGGGCTGGAGGCCGCAGGGCCCCTCAGAGCGCGTCGCCTCCGACGCCCGTCTGCCTGATTTGTCTTTGTTTCAAGATTCTTTTGAAGGACTTTTCCATGCGTGGCAGTGGGTGTAGCAGGCGCAGCTCGTGTCTCCTTCTTGGGGCCATTCTGGTCCGGGGGGCAGCGGTAGTTTTCATGTGTTCCCGTGGATGTCTTTTCCCCTCTGTGTTGGCACAGTTGCTCTCCCGGTGTGCCCAGGCTGACGAGGCTGCTGGGCTCTGAGCGTGTTTTCCTGTGTCTTGCGTGCGTGGTTTCCCTCCTCTGGTCTGTCGAGGACTGAGGCCGGAACGCTTGTGCCCTCCAAGCGCAGGTGGCAGCCTCACGGCTACCGTCACAGCGTGAGGAGGCAGGAGCTTGCCCCGGGCGGGGCCCTCGCAGGAGGGGCGTGCCACAGCAGCGCGACACACTCCCTGGTTCTCTCACGCTCTGTCATGGTCTAGACTTCGAATGTCGCCCAAGCCTCCCGTGTGTGGAAGAGGACTGGAGCACCGGGGTGCTGTGCCACCCATGGGTCCATCACGCATGGGTGAGTTCATGGGTGACTGCTGTTGGGGGCGGGCCTGGCTGCGTGGGGCACTGCCCTGTGGCCTGGCAGGGTGCTCTCCCTGGCCCCTCCCTTTTCCTTCTGCGTCTGGCTTCCATGGGGCGAGCAGCTGGCATCTGCCAGGCCCTTTCTGCCTTGGAGCCACATGACCACGGACTGAGCCTGTGCGCCACCCTGAACCCTCTTCCTTCAAGTTCCCAACGTGGAGTGCTGTGGCCCAGCCGTGGGGCAGGGACCGAGGCATCCGTGCCCACAGGATGGCACAGCGAGAAGGCGCTTCTCGCCAGATGCCGGCACCGCGACCTGGGACTTCCCTCCTCCAGACCCGGGAGGTCTGGGTTCTGTTCTCTGTGAGCGACCCAGCCAGGGCGCTGCATCACAGCCCAGGCTGGCGGGGAGCCCAGGCTCCGCGGACTCGCGGCTCTCCCTGGCTGGTCCGAGCTGCCCCCGCTGCTCTTAGATGGACTTCCATGCTGCCGCGCGCTCCTCTGCTGCCCCGGGTTCCTGCGTGCTGGGCGGCAGCCTGCGCGCTGCCCGCGTCCGCCAACCTTCCCCACTGCGCACTTCTCTCCACGTTTGGGTGCACTGTCCACCGCCTGGAGGCTCCCTCCGGTGCAGTGTCTGGTCCGGGGGCTTGCCTGGAAAGAGAACCCTTTCCTGTCACAGTTCTTACTTCTAGTGTTTCCGTATTGGTCTGTTCTTGGCGACTAACCGCCTATTTTTTCCCCACACTCTTGAACACATTTGTCATTGTTATTTTAAAGTTTGTCATTCTGAAGTCCCCATCCGAAGATCCAGCGTCCAAGTCTTTCTCGGTTCGACCACTTCCTCTCCTGACGGTGGGTCCGGTTTTTTTTTTTTTTGTGTGTGTGTGTGTCTTTAGGTTTTTCGTTCTCGTAATGTGCTCAAGGATAATAGAACCCGAAGCCGGTTGTCCCGGGAGCGGGACCTTTCCGTGGGCGGGTCCCCCAGGCCACAGACAGCCGAGCTAGACGAAGGCTCCGCCTCACCCCTGTAAGACCCACTTTGCCCTGGCTGCCCCGGACGGCCAGGTGGGAGCATGCCCTGTGGTGGGCTGTAGGGTTTGTCTTGGTCTGGGGGTGTCTGCCTCCACCCGTCCTGCCCCTCGCACCGTCTCCGTCGGGTGGGCACCCCTTTTTAGCACGGGCAGTTGGCGTGCCTGGGACCGCCCAGCCTGCTGCAGGCCCCGGCTCCTGCCCTCAGCTCAGTGCCGTCTGTTGCCTTGTCCTCTCCGGGGCACAGGCACCAGGCAAAGTTCCTGGCCGTGGATCTGGATTCCCTCACTGTGCCCTGGCGATCCGCCTCCCCCAGGGCTGGGCTGCTGTGGCGGGCGCCCCTGCTGGCCGAGCTGTGCTGCCCACCACAGTGGGCGCCCCTGCTGGCCAAGCACGCTTCCCTGTGCTCAGCTCACTCGCCAACACCCAGTTTCTGCTCCAGGGTCCGGGAGGTGTCCATCCTGTGGAGTATGGTGGGCATTCTCACCCTGCAGTGGGGGCACATCCCACTGCCCCTCGGCGTGCTGTGGGAGAGAAGGCAGGACCCCCGCCGCCGCCTCGGTGGCATCTTCCCTGTGTTACACGTGGGGGCGGGCGGGCTCCCTGTGGTGTGCCGTGCTGCGCAGATGGCTGTGGCCGGGCAGGCAGACGGGCCGAGCTGGGCCACTGTCGGGCACTGTGCTTCCCCGAGCCCCATGCCCCCGGCGGGCCTGTCTTCTCTGCGGTGAGAGGCGCGGGCCCCCGGCCCCTAGGAAGGCTTGGCGGACGGTGTTTTGAGTGCCGGGGTCACTCTCTATACGAATATTGAGACGCGTCACACTCTCCTCAGCCCAGAGGGGCTGGTGATGGTCTCCGAACTTTGTTGCCCGTATTTCTGCCTGTGTGGCGCTGGCCCTGGCAGGGCTGAAACCCCACATGCTCTAGAGTACGGCCAGTGGCGTGGATCTGCACCCTAGCGACGGGTCCTCACGGGCAGTTGGTTTTGTTTCTTTTTATTCTCCGTTTTCTGTTGAGACAGAGCCTCACTCTGTAGTCCAAGCTGGTTCTGAGCTCTCTGTACAGCCCAGGCTGGTCTTGAGTTCACAGCAATCCTGCCTCTGCCTCCCAAGTGCTGGGATTATAGCTACGTGCCCCCAGGCCTGGCGTATGCGGTGCTCAAGAAGGAAACCCAGGGCCTTGTGCTTGGAGGCAAGTGCCCCGAGGGCTCAGCTGAGCCTCCAGCCCTGGGCGGTCGTTTCAGGAGCTGGTTCTAGGTTGTTGGACTGAATATAAACATTCGCTGGCCTTAACTTTGCCTTTAGTGCTTAGCCCAGTGTTTCAGCACTGAGGAAGCCCATGACCCCTGGGGAGCCTCAGGACCCGTCGCCGCACAAGAGTCCCCTAGAAGTCCCTGCACAACTAGGGACACCTCTGGCCTGCGCCGAGGGCTGGCTGGGCAGGTGCTTGCGGAGCCCCTGTCCTGGGCCCTGAGGCAGGGCTCACCTTCCACAGCGGGACTTCCGGGCAGCCTGGCTGGACCTCACTTGTCTGTGACAGCAGGACCTTGGAGAGTCAGCCTCTGTTTGATACATTCAGAATGGACGTGGGCTGGACAGTGCAATGGGCCACGTGGGTGGTGGTCTGCTGGCTGACGTGTCTGCGGGAGGATCCCGCGCTTGAGCCAGCCGGGGCGTCCTAGTGACTTAGTCAAGCCTTGTCTCAAAGTAAAAAACCAGAAGTTTCTGCAAGGCTGAGGGCGCAGCTCGTTGCGAAGGGTGCAAGAAAGCGGAACCGAAAACCAGGGGCGCGTAGGGCGGATGTGGGTCTGTGGCGTCGGGGACCCTGGGGAGAGGACAGCGGCCCCACTGGCAGCCGCCCTGCGGGACCGGCCCGTCCCGCCCTGCCTGGGGAGCCCTGGCCAGGACCGCCGGGAGACACCGCAGCGCAGGCCACCTGACGTGGTGCGGAGGGGAGATCTGCTCGGCCGGGAGGACGGTGCCCGGTGGCAGCCGGGCCCTGGCAGTCCTCGTCCCCTCCTGCCCCGCTCCCCTCCCCACTCTCACCGCCAGCTGGGTCGCGGCCTCGCTGCGTTGAGCTGTGTTGTTTTGGCCAGATGGACCGTAAACCTGAAGCTATATAGCCGGCAACGGAGTCAACTTTAGCAAACACGCCGTTCTCCTTGGTGCTGTCTTCAGGTCTTACTTCTCTTGTCTCCCTTCATTAGCGGTTTTTATTGTCATGTCTTGGGCTCAACACAGCCTGCACAGTCTGCCCTGTTAATTCTGTAATTGAGGCCTGAGCAAACAACGCAAACACACAATCCGGCCGAAGCCGTAACTCTAGAGTTTAAAAACAGACGTTGGACTGACAAGCCTCTGTGTCAACACAGCGGCCGGGGATTCAGCGGTGACACGGAGCGGGAGGGGTGGGCCGTGTGGCCGGCGTGGCCCCGTCATGGCCGGCCTTGTCTTGTGACATTGGAAAGCAGCCGTGGTGACGAAAACGGTGCGGGGTGTTCATGAAGTCAGCTCACCGTTCCCCATATGCGGCTTCTGGGACACCCTGGGTGTCGGGTTCCGTGCTAGTGGAATTTTTCTCTTAGCATCGGCTTCAGATACAATGACCAGTTAGTCCTGAGCGAGCAGCATGTTGTGTGTTTTGCGCCGATACGGCAACCTTTGGGGCACCCGTGTTCTGAGCAGTTTCCTCTTTCTCCCGAGCTGCAGTTTGTCGCATTGCCCTGTGGAACGGAAGGCCTGCGCTAGGTGTCGAGGTTCGTGGCAGAAGCCCAGGGAAGCCAGAGGGCTGAGGGGGGACTGTTCATGGGAAGGCGTGTGTTTGTGTGAGGGGAAACTGAGGTAGCTGCAGAGAGAACAAGACCCCTCCCCATCCCAGAGTCCTGGGCTTGCTGGCTGCCTGTGGGATCCTGGACACCCGGACGGACGCCTGGCTGCCCTGATCCTCTGGGGCAGCCTGGATGCTGGGGGGCCCTGAAGCCCCTTAGGCTTGTCCATGCCTAAGACCAGCGCCTGTGTGACCCTGAGGGTGTCAGAGTGTGGCACCGAGGGAGAGAAGGGGCTCGGGTCCTTCCTTCTCACCGTGCCCAGGACCAGCACCCACAAGGCCCCCAGGGTGTCTGGAAGTGGGGTGGCACCAAATGCTCACCTGGAAATCTCAGGAATCTGCCCCATCCCCAGTGAGGCTCCAGGGGCTGGCCGGCAGGGTGGCGGCTAGAGGACCTGCACCCACTGCGGCACGTAGGGCAGGAGAGCATCCCAGCTCGGCCGTGGGGGCCTGTCATGTGTCACGGCACCCTTGCCAGGTCACCTGAGCAGAGGAGCCAGTGCCCCACTTCTGAGAGCCCCGAGCGTGACAGCAGCCGCCGTGGAAGGGGGTGGGCAGAGCGCCGCCTCAGCCTCTCCCTGCGCCCACCATGGCCGCCCCCGTGTGTGCTGCTGAGCCCCGGCTCCAGCCCACTGTGACAGCAGACCCCTCTTCCACCTCGGCACGGTGTCCGGGGTGTCGGCAGAGCAACCTTGAACCTGTCGGCTGCTTGAGCTCCATGCTGTGTGGGTGCTGGGCGCAGCCCCTGCCTGCCCTCCGTGCTCTGATTGGAGAGGAAACCCAAGAGCTGCACACCTAGCTCCCTTGCACCCGGCTCCGGGGCTGCCCTGGGCGTGGTCCAGAGGGGACAGTTCCACAGTGCAGCCGTGGGTCCTGTGCCACCTCTGTCCTGTGCACCCTGGAGGCCTCCGCTGGGCCGGCACCCGTGGCCAGGCCAGCTCCTGGGCTGCTGCTCAGTGAGCCCAGATGCCTGGGAGGAAGGGGAGCCCAGAGGCGGCGGCGGCAGGGGTCTCCTCGTGGTCCATGCCCTGTCGCTCTGGGAGCCGCCTCTAGGGACCTGTTTCTTCGCTCCGCAGGCAGCCCACACGCGGTGCTGCCCTGCCCACGCCGGGGCTGTGTACGTGCCAGCCAGGCCATCACTCTAAGGATCAAATCACCATGAATCCTGGGCCCATGGGGCGGTGGGTGGCTGGGGCTATGCGCAGGGAGAAGGGAGTTCCTTGGGCCGTGAGAAAGCTCTAGAATCTTGTTTTCCTGGCCGGCGGCGGGTCCCTGCCTTCGGCCTCTCCACACGTGCTCTCAGGACCCTCTGAGCCTCCTTTTCTCCTCAACTGCCTCCCCCTCCTTAGGGCATGGCCTCGCCTGGCCGCTGTGTCCCCAGGAGAAGGCAGAGGGTAGCCTCAGGACCTCTCCTGTGACTGTGACCAGGGGGCCGCGTCCTGGGCTGAGCCGCGAGAGGACCCAGCTGTTGCCGGCCACCAGCCCTTGTGGGAGCCACTTCCCAGGCGCGGTGTCACTAACCGCCCTACTGTTGTGGCTGAGAGGCACGTGGTGGCAGCACCCCTTCTGCGGGTCAGGAGCCCCGGCAGCGTCCCCCAGCCACACGGCCCGAATTCCCCATGAAGTGTGTGTGTGCTGAGTGACCGCTGGGCTGAGGTCCAGTGGCTCAGAGGAGGGTCAGTTCTGAGTTGGGTACATCGGAGTGTTGGCCAAAAGTCCTCAGGGCCTCTGCAGGCCAAGAAGATGTGGCCGCCACCTGCCCTCAGGATCCCGGCAGGAGGGGTGTCCCGGCACTCTGTTCCTGGGCACCCGCGTTCCGTGGCTTTGCCGTGCGGGCTGCTTAGAAGTGGTGGTTTTGGGCAGTGTGTGCTCAAGGCAGAACTACACCCGGAGGAAGGGCCGCTGGGGTGCAGGAGGGGCTGGCACCGCCGGGCACAGAGCAGAGGGGCTGACGCTGGGGGCACAGGAGGTGATGACCCTTGACGGTGCCTGCATGGCGCCCTCTTACCTGGTCAGCCTCCTGACCAGTGCCCGTTTCCACGGGGACAGGGGAGGTGCGGGGAGCTTTCAGGCTTTTAGCACCCTTGGCTCTGACCACGTCATCCTACCGATCCAAGCAGGATGCAGGCCGTGTGTTCTTTGAGCTCATCACGTGCAGAGTGCTTTAAATACATGGTCCCCTTAACGCCACCCAGGACTCACCGCTGGCCTGTTCTGTAGGGGAGGAGCCAGGGACTTGCACAGTGGCCTGTGGTCCGTCACCTGGTCCTGAGCGGGAGGCAAAGTCAAGTCTGGCCCAAGTGCAAGCCCAGGGTCTTGGTCTCCATGCACAGCCTGAAGTCTTCCAAGCCTTTTGGGGTCATCTTTGCCCCTGCCCTGCGTCCTTGCAGCCTCTGGGGCAGACACGGGGCTGGGGAACCTTGATGTAGCGTTGGTGTGCAGCCAGCCCTGCAGGGTCACCTGCTGGCGGTGAGGGGAGGACACAGGCATGCCAGGTGAAGGGCTCTCCAGTGGGCATGTGGGACCAATGAAACGCGTGTGCCGTGACCACCTAGTGGCCGTGGTGCTTTCTGAGACAGGGTGGGTGTTTTGCGAGCTGCCACGGGGAGGCAGTGCAGGACAGGGGTTGAGGCCTGGGCTTGCAGTGGGGCGCGATGCCCGTGCAGCCCTGGCTGAGTCCCCTCTCTTAGGGCTGAGGCGGTCAGCGAGGGGCAGGGTCACTGTGTCCTGTGGTGAAGGTTGGGGGCTGCGGAGCGGGTGTTTGCGCCCGAGAACTGAACGGCAGTGGAGGGTGATGCGGGGAGGTGGGTGGGCCTTGCCCGTCTGCTGAAGGGCTTAAAACCAAGAAGTCCCTGAAGAAGGGGGCTTCCGCCTCCTTCTGACCCTTGGGCTCCAACTGCAACGGAGCTTCTGGCTCCCAGAATGTCCCCCATGCCAGTCTCAACAGTCATGTGAGCCTGGTCCTAAAACCAGCCACGTGGGCTTGGTGCAGTGGCCCATGGGCCTGTAACCCCAACATTCTGAGAGGCAGAGGCAGGAGGACTGAAAGTTTGAGCCCAGCGTGGGCAACTTAACAGTTTAGCATGACTTGTTTCAAATAAACAATAAAAAAGGGACTAAGGATGTAGCTGAGAGCAAAGGCCCTGGGTTCAATCCTCAGGACCACACACACACACACACACACACACACACACACACACAAATTTCCTGTGTATATGTGGGTGTATGTGTATGCATGTATGTGTATGCATGTGTGCATATGTGTGCATGTCTTTTGGGGCCACCGGCACGGCATAATCGGTGTGCGCTCTCATCTGTGGGCTGAGGTGATTGTGATGACAGGAGGAGGACTTCTGGACAGTGCCTGCCTACAGGGAGCCGCCCTGTAGGAGGGTGCCAGCTGTTTGCACCACGGATGCCCGTTGTTCCCTAGAACGCAGGTTT
Source organism: Ctenodactylus gundi (assembly GCA_004027205.1). Taxonomy (NCBI): domain Eukaryota; kingdom Metazoa; phylum Chordata; class Mammalia; order Rodentia; family Ctenodactylidae; genus Ctenodactylus; species Ctenodactylus gundi. Next base: position 7,614 of record PVKB01006372.1, on the reverse strand, counting down.
CTGCTTCTCAGAGGCTGCCACCCTCACTGCGCCCTGTGGGCCCGAGGTCGCCACCCGCACCTCGATGAATCTCAAGTCCGCAGGGTGCCGGTACTGGCTGTGCAAGACAGGGTCAGGGAGGGTGTCAGGTCCGCGGGACCACGGCGAGCTTGGTGCCCTGTGCCGTGTGACTGCGGCAGAAATGCACATTCCGAATGGAGAAACGTCACGGAGTCTTCAGTGGAAAGTATCTCCTTATACACACTTGCCGCTGGAAGGGCAATGTCTTTTTTTATAAAAGTGTTTTCAGGGCCTTCCAGACTCCGGCTGCCTGGTCTGTCCCGAGAGCATTGCCTCCACGGGTCCCAGTGGAAGTCATGAGGACAGGAGAGGAAATGGGGTGCCCGCCCCGTGTGTGAGGGGGTGTAAGGGTGTCTCTGAGGGGAGCCGTGAGCCCAGGAGGGCCCTGTGCATTGCAAGCCTCTGTGAAGTGCAGCTTTGGCGGGCACACAGTGCAGTCTGTGCACGGGCCAGGGCACACGGCACGGGGCAAGGGTGCGGGAGTGTGGAGCGGCCCACCCTGCAAGGCCCGCAGAAATGGACAGAAGCCCTGTGCCCAGAGAGCGCTGCTGGCCAATCCGCTCTACCTGGAAGCCACATCCTGATGGCAGCCAATCCCATAGCCCTTAACCCTGGGTGGCCACCAAGACACCTGCACGCGTTGCCGACACGGACAGCAGCAGCAGACACCTGGCCCCAAGGCCAGACAGACGCCAAGGACAGGGAATTGATGCGTTGCCTTAAGAAGAATTCAAAACACTAATTTAAAGAAATGCAGCGTGACGGAGAATGTGAGAATGACAAAGGGAGGCGGCTCACGACCCAAAAGTCCAGCAGCAACGTGGTGGCGGAGGGAAACACTCGAGAAACTCGGCCAGAGGTCAAATCGGTAGAACGAACTTCTGACCGTAGACACAGCCGTGGCGGTCGTGCTCGGTTATGTCAGCGTGTCAGCTTGCTTCGTGTCGTGGTGTGGATCTGGAGTGTCCCCCAAAAGTCTCGTGTATCTGGAAGTTCTAGACTGTCTGTGGAACCACGTGCTGCTGGGATACTGGGGCCTAGGCTGGAGGGTGGGTTACAGGCATGTAACTTGGGATTACAGGCGTGTAGTAGGGGCTTACCACACCTTACATACCTGGATCCAGGAGGGGATGGCCCCTGGGAGGAGACCTGGAAGGACACATAAGCTGCTTCCTGCCTTCCACGGCGGACTGGGCTCAGCCTGCCTTGACTCGGCTTCCCATGTGTGATGTCGTGAGAAGCTGCCTCCTCTGCCTCTGCCATGTGCTTCCACTGCTGTCTGTCACACCTGAATGGACGGTGGCCTTCTGAAACTGGGAGCTAAAATAAGCCTTTCCTCCCCTGGATTTGTGGATGTCGGGTACTGAGGCACAGCAACGAAAAAGCAACTCAGACACTTGGTTTGGAAGCCACCCAGGGGATTGGAGCGGCACACTTCTAGGTGTGGCCGTAAGGTCACAGAAGCGTGGCGTTGGTCCTGCCCTTCTGTGGTATGTCCCGCTGCTCTGTTGCCCAGCCGCCGTAAGTCGAGCATCTCTGCTCTCCTGGGCCCTTTTGCCATGGTTCCCCTTTGAAGTCAGGTGACTGTGGACTAAATCTCCTGAAACTGATACCGTGTGCTGCAGGAGCTCAGACACAAGCAGCTACGCTGTCCTCAGAACTGCAGACTTGGAACCAGAGCAGACCAGAAGAGACCAGTCTGGGCACCATATACTGGTAAAAGGAACAATCCAACAGAAAGCGCTCACGATTATAAACATGTATGAGGCGTGCACTCAGTCAGATCAGTATACTTCCAGCGTTTGAACATTGCTGCCGACTGGGGTCCCCTGCAGCTGGGAGTGGGGCGGAAGGTGTGGCCGGCCAGGAACACTTCAGGGCAGTAACTCAGCTTGGGACCACGTGGAGAAAGCAAGCTTCCTTTATGGAGTGGCTAACAGTGTGTGTGCATGTGTGTGTCTGTGTGTGCACGTGTGCATGAGCACTTTGTCCTCAGGGTGGGTGGAGTCCTTGGGCCTCCTGCCCTGTCGGAGCACACTGGCCACCTGTCCTGCTGGGCTCCATCCTGATCTCTGCTGGGAGCTCCCGTCTCGTTAGGGAGAGGTAGCTGTGAGAAGAACCTGGAGTATCATCCCAGCACCCCCCATGTTCCCCGCTGAGTACACGTGACCTCAGAGTAGCCCGCAGCCAGCAGTGCTCTGGCCTGTGGGCAGTGGGCAGGGGTGAATGGGCACATGGGGCTTCCTGCTCCCCCTGGGGGACGCACAGTGGTCTCGCCTCCCAGAATGTCCCCCAAAGTCTCATGTATTTAGAAGGTGACTGGATTACGGGGTTCAAAGATAAGTGAATTAATCCACTGATTTTTACCTGTTGTTAAGAGGCGGGACGGACCGGTCACTGAGGGCGGAGCCTGGAAGGGTAGACTCTCGGCACGGCTTCTCCCCAGCTGCCTCTGTCTTTCTGGTCTCAATGGAACGAGCAGCTGTCCTCTTCCGGGCTGTTCCATCGTTGCCAGTTGACCCTGGGGAGACTGAGACCCCGGGACTGTGAGCTAAAATAAGCCTCTCCTGCCTCTGTCGTGGGTGCCGGGTGCTGTCTCCCCTGGAGGAGAAACGACTAGGACTCCTTGAGCAGTCACGGGCCTTGGCCACCTGCTCACAGGGACAACGGCCGGCCCCGGAGGAAGCCCGTGTTGCAGACTTGGGGTGCCGGTGGCACCCTTCCTTGGGGCCTTGGTGCTTGCTTGCTTAGCTGAAGGGAGTCCCGAGGGGACACGTGGCAGGGGTGAGGAGGACAGGGTGTGAAGGTGCACCCCAGAGAGGGTGGCTGGCGTGAGGCGAGGGTGGGAGAGGGGAGTACGGGAGCAGAGGGGACCCCGTGACCCTGTGTGTAGGGTCGGGAGAGACAAGTAGAAGGGGCGGAGGCACACGAGACTGTCTGGGAGGACGGGAGATGGCAGGACCTCCGGGCCATGCCACGGAGCCTGTTCCTATGATGCTAGCGTCTGGAGTCCCCGGGCTCTGGGTCCTTTACAGTCCGTGCGTTGCTGGTACCTGAAGTCTGCACTGTCACTTAAAGAACGTCTGTCCTCGCTGGCCCTGGGCTGGCCGTGGGAACGGTATCGAGGTCATGCCTCTGGGCTGATCTCGGGGAAGGCTGTTCCTCCCTGCTTCCAGGTCACCCGCCACAGCCTCACACTCTGGTGTGCCTTCCTTGAAAGCAATCGAATTCCTCCACCGTGGACGGAAACGTCTGAAGCTGCGAGCCGAGAAAACTTCCCTCCTCAAGCGATTTCCCCAGGAATTTTTTTTTCGTGGTGACAGAAAGCTGACGAGCGTGGGGGCCGAGCCTCCTGCCCTTCCTGAAATGCTCAGCGGAGCCGCCACACTAAGAGGATATGTGTTCCTCCTTCTCAGCCCCGGAAGTCCCCAGACCAGTAGCCACCGCTCTGTTATTCCAAGTTACCTGAAATTCTGCCAATATTCTGAAGAATTTTTCCCATGGCTGATAGCTTTTCACGTTGATTATTTTTTAAATTCTTCTTTTCTGTAGGGAAACATGTACAACGATCCAGCTTCAGTTATCCAGGTGTGGCTCTTTTTCCTTTAACATTGAAAAGCCACGAAGCCAGAGAACTCTAGCTGTGGACACCCCGGATGTGTCTCCCCCGGGTGCCGGTCAGGCAAGGTCATCAGGGGCACCCTTGTTTTGCAGGCGCCCAGGGCCGATAAAGTGTGGCTTTGGGCTCAGCCTGCCGGAATGTGGCCTTCCCCGCACTGCCTGTTCTCTTTGTGTTATCAGGTGGCACTGCAGAGACCCACTTGTCTAGCCGGGTGGCCACCCTGTGGCTCCAACGACCCCGGTTGGCCCTGTGGGCCTGCTTTTCCATTTCTGTGTGGAGTACAGTCTGTCCTGGTGGGTGACCTGGCACTGAGTGAGGCGCAAAGCCTGCCTCGCACCTGGTGAGGGCGTGGAAAGGCTTTGAGAAAGTTTAGACCCCAGTGTTGTCCCTCCGTGTCTGCGGAGGGCCCACTCCAGGACGTCAAGACCCACCTCTGTGGTTGCTCGCGTACCTCAAATGAAAGGGCGCCGCGTTTGCTCCTGACTTTGCCCATCTTCCCTTGTGCCTGAACTCACCCTTGGAGTCCTTGCAACAGTCCTGCAGTGTGAACACCTTGTTAGACGGTGTTGTCTGGGGAATAATGACAAGAGGAAGATTGTGTACGTTCGGCACACACACAGTTCTTCCTGGAATACTTCCAGTTCACAGCTGGCCGGACCCTCAGACGCGGAGGCCGAGGACGGGGAGGCCGGCTGTGCTAAAACGTGTCTCTCCAGCTCCACGCCCCCGCGCGCACTTCTGGCCTGACGCTTTGGCCCGCAGCAGGCCTGCCTGGCCGAAAGCCTGTGCGAGGGCCTGCGGGTCGGTGCAGGCGGCCTTGCCGCTGTCGCTCTGTCCTGGGCGTCCCTGCTCAGGTCTGGGATTTCTTTGGTGTCCATCCTCTGTGCTCCAGTTCCCTTCTCCCTTCCTGCTGCGATCTTTATGACCTTCCCTAAAATGAAGTTTTACCAATGTCAAAATCAACATTTCCTGTCACCGTTAGGTGAAACGTCAGCTGGGTATGGAATTCTAAGTTGGTCTCTATATACTTTATCCTTCCTCATTTCCAAAATTTCTCTTTTGATTTCTTACAAATTGTCCCATTTCTCATAGTGTCCTATGAATTTTAAATGTATTTATTTTAGTATGTTTAAAATTATAAACCTACTTAGTTTCACATAAGCATTTAATTCTATGCATTTCCACCCAAGCACTGCTTTCTGTCCCACTGACTTTGACACGTTGTGTTTCCTGTTCATTCAGTTAAACAGATTTTCAGATTTTACTTACTTCTTTTCACGTTGGACTATTGAGAGGCACACTGTGTACATTTGCACGTATGTGGAGAGTCTCCCACATCACGTTCCACGACGATTTATAGTTTCTCTCTGTTGTGATGAGAGGTACTTTGTATGGGTGGTTTAATTCTTAAAAGTTCGTTGCGGTTGACTTTGTCACAGGTGCGCAGCGTGTAGCTGTGCATCTGGGGAGAATCGACGCTGTTCTCGTGGTGGGAAGTGTGCCCCACGGGGTCACCAGGGTCACCTTGGCTGCGGACGTGGTTTGGGTCCTCTGTGTTCTCTTTCCGGCCGCACCTTTTGTCAGTTATGGAAGAAAAATGTTGATGTCTCCAGGTATAACTGTGGCTTTGTCAGTTTTCCATCACTTCGATCAGGCTTGTCTTGACGTGTTGGAGCTCCGTGGCTGTGCGCACACATATGTATTCAGGTCATCATGTGTCTTCTTGACAAACAGCCCCTTGACCAGGATGCAATTTCCTGCCTCCTGATCGTACTGCCCGCGGAGTGCGCCTTGCCTGACAGTTACGTCGCCGCTTCCAGTCTCTTCGTGTGTTCACATGACTTGTTTTTCCGTTTTAGCTCTAGCCTATAGCACCTTCTCATTTAAAGTGGATTTCTCACAGTTAGGTCTTGCTTTATTTTTTAAAATCCAAGTTGACAAGCTTTGCTTTTCCCTTGGGTATCAAAGCCAGAGGTTGGCAAAGTCTCTGCGAAGAGCAGGATGCGACAGGTTTTAGGGCTTGAGAGACACATTTAGTCAAGTATTCTTATTTTCTTAGTCCTTTGACTATACAAAAACATCCTTAGTTGGTGGGCTTTACATAAATAAACCAGAAGCCAGATCTGGCCTTTGGCCTACGGTTTGACGATGCCAGGTTCATAATGTTAGATTTAATACAATTATTAATATTTTGGATATATAACTGCCAACGTGCTAGATTTTTTCTATTGCTTTATCTTTTAAAGAACTCATTTTTCACCCCTTGTGCCTTCTTTAAACCATTTTTTATGATTCCATTTTAGTTCCTCTATAGATTTGTCATTTGTAGCTACAGTATTCTCAGTGTTGGACTTTATGACATATATCTCTAACTTATTGCAGTGTGTCTGCAGCCATCGGTGGCATCATATCAACTTGAAAGGATCTGCCCGGGGCAGATCTGTTGGTGTGGGTGATTGACTTGGGGGCCAGCCCATGGGGAAAGAGCACCAGTTGCGGGTGTGGGTGGGCCAACCCATAGATTGGCAGCTTGAGTTAGATAAAAAGGAAGGAAAAGTGACTTTGTTGCAGATTCTGCTGTTGGGAGAGCGTCAGCCACCCACGCTGCCTGCACATAGTGACTTGCTCCAGGCAGAACCGCAAACACAGTGCTGATCTCCGTCACAGACCCGCTCCAGTCTTTGGCTATTCGACGTCGTCGTGGGACAGTGGTCCGTAGCACAGACTCGCACAGGCTGCCCCACGGTTTGGGCTGATGCTCTTCTGTCTCATGCACGAGTGGCTGTGGGACCCTCCAACTCCCACGTGAACAGGTGGCCATTTTGGGCTCTCTCTTCAGACTTGTAAACCATCTAAATAAATTCCCTGTTATTTGTACTTTCTGTTAATTCTGCCTCCCCAGGAACTTTAACAAATACAGATGTTGGTACCAGGCATGGGGTTGTTGGTGTGACTTCACCCAAGAGTTTGCTTCAGAAGCCCTTGGAAATGTTTCGTGGAATGATTTGGGAAAGTTTGAAAATGCCTGCTAGAGAAGCTTTGCTGGGAGATGCTGGTCAGAGGGCACGAGATCAGGATGCTAACAGCAGTGTGGGCCGTAAAGGCCAATCTCAAGAGGTTTCAGTCGAGGAGGAGGACTGTATCGCGGAATTGCCTAGAAAGCACGTATGCTAGACTCCGGCTAACGTGTGTCAGCTTTTTGCCCATCCTGAGACTTTGCCTGAAACTGGGATTACACACGGTGGGCCACTTAACCTGGCAGAGGAAGCTTCCAGACTGCCTAGTCTTCAGGCTGTCCCATGGGTACTGCCTGGGCTTTTAGCCAGCTGTACAGTGGATCGTAGGAAGAAAACAGCAGAGGAAAAAGTTGTAAAAAGGTTTCCTGTTTTGCCAGGAAGAAAGTGATTTCCAGGCCGGGGCAAGGTAGTGTGTGGTTGTTGAGGACATTATTGTTAAAAAGAAGCTAAGTGCTCCACATCAGCACGATGGAAAAGACACCTGGCGGCACGCGAGGAGTCAGCGGGACCCCGTCGTTTACCCTTTCAAGAGTGCCAAGGAGAAAGACTTCGCTTTGAAGAGAGAGCCCCAGGGGGTCCAGGAGGGCAAATATTCGTATTTTTCAAGAAGAATTCAGCCAAGAATTTCAGCCATCTTAGAACGCAGAAGACGCTCATAGGCACGGTTCAACGGAGCAAGACTGTTGCTCAAGGCAGCAGCAGACCTTGGCGTCAACCATGTGGTGCTGGCTTCATAGGCATGCAGAAGGCAAGAGCTATACCCAGATTCAGAAGAAAGTCTTGGATGTGAGGAAGTGGGGTGCAGTGCATGAAGTCGTGAAGGTGAATCCTAAGCCAGAGGTGCAGTGGAAACCCAGCGGCGTGGATTATGTCTGAGGAAGGCCACGGCTCGCGGGCAGAGGAAGGCCACGGCTC
>PVKB01006371.1:0-64257 GCA_004027205.1 Ctenodactylus gundi | reverse complement strand
GAGTCCCGTGTAGGGGGAGGACGCTGTAGAGACGATGCTATTCAACCTGTACCCCTCGCCCTTGAGCGGTTCGTAATTTACAGCGCAGACCCTGTGGCTGAGTTCGTGTGGATTTGCCCGCAGTCGCCCCATGCAGAAAGTAGACTTGGTGTTCGTGGTTACCAGGCATTTAACTTTTTACGTTAGACGGTTATTTCCTGCCCCCACTGTTTCTGGCATACAGAGGTGTCTCACCACTGCCCGTGCCCTCACTATTTTAGTAAAGCTAGGAAGGTATGGTCGTGTACACCTGTCGGCTCAGCGCCCTGGGAGGCTGAGGCGGGAGGATCTCAAGTTAGAGCCCAGCCTGGACAGCTAAGCAACCTAGCAAGAACCTGTCTCAAAAATAAAATAAAATCCAACCGAAGCAGATAGACATGCCGCAGGTTGCTGCCTGAGGATGGCGGGGGGCTGAGTCACCTTGGGGACTGTGTAGCAGAGTGCAAATAATAGCACAAGTACTAAGGAGCATCGCAACACAAGGGAGTCCACCATGGCCTTTTCCTTCACTCCCCTGGTTAGGCTGGTGATATGTGAAGGTGTCCCAATCTAGTCTAGGATCTGAATAGTCACCTGTGGACAAGATCCGTGCATTTTCGGCCTGCAGGGAACTCAGAGCCTAGTAGTGGGAGGACGGGTGTATATTTCAAGAGTGAAATGAGCAACAGTGGGAGAGTTTATGCAATGCTGCGGGAACGCAGAAATGGTGCGTCTAACCCACGGTCTTGTATGAGAGAACCTGTGTTACTCAGAGGGGTCTTCAACTGCAGAGGGGGCCAGATCCTCCTGCCGGGGACTTGGCTCTCGAAGCACAGCGGGGTTGGCAGAGAGGGCCTTTTAGCAATGGGAAGTGCCCAGGCAGGGGGAGAGGAAAGGTTAGAGGTAGGGCGACAGAGGCTTGTGTGCAGGGGTAAGGGGCCAAAGGGCAAGCGGTGTCCCTGGTCTTATCACAGGCTGTTCTCTGGCAATTGTTTACCCTTTATCTTAACCGCTAGGAGTGAGATCACTTGGGGGACAGGGATTATGTCTTTCATCTCTCTGCCTTTGTTTTCTACCATGTATCTGATCTGACTGTAGGTCTCAGAGACTCAGGAGAGTTCCGTGGTTTTTATTTAGATCTGAAAAACCGGATGGTACAGAGCCACTGCATGTTAAATGAGAAGTGTGTATTTTGTGCCTTGTGAGGCAGGTGCCTTCCAGAGGTTGCCGTACCTGCTTTTGAGGATTAGACTGATCTCACATGTTGAGGATTCCACTGGTTAAAAAATGGAGGGAGGGATGATTGTTTAGAAGACTGTCTTGGGAGATGGGAAAGACCTGAGTGAAAGTGGAGGCCAGGGAAAGGGAGAAGGCGGAGCTAGGCGCGAGGTATGGGGCAGAATGGTAAGATTTGTTCTCCTGTGGGTGTTTGAGGAACGCATGAAACTGATGTGGAGAATCAAGCCCTGAGAGAGGTATCTCTGTACAGAAAGGTGGAAGTGTCAGGGTGTGTGGAAGGGGGCGGCTGGAGAAAAACCAGAGAGCTCCCTTTTAAGATGGGCTGCATTGGGAGTGTCCTGAGTTCATATGGAAATATCTGTGGGTCGGCTGGGTGTGTGATGTATAGCTGTAGTTCCAGCATTTGGGAGACTGAAGCAGGTGAATGACTTGAGCCTGGGTGTTTTGAGGCCAGTCTAGGTAATATAGCAAGAGCCTCTATCAAAAAATAGAAGCAAGGAATTACTGGGGGTAGGTGAGGAGTTACTCCAAGAGGAAATGTGGGGTTGAAACTGGAAGAGTCCATTGGTGAACCCAAGTTATACCTAGAGAGGGGAGAGTTGAAGGTCTGAGAGAAATTAGACTCACTCCCAGGTCGGGGTGCCCTCTCCTTCGCATCCCGGCCACGTCAGCCTCTCCGTGAAGGAAGGACTCACTCTGCCAAGTCCTCACCACAGGCTGTCGCAAGCAGCTTGACCGTTGAACTATTCCCCACCCCTCCAGATCCTCTGCCTCACCGAAAATCTCAAGATTAATATGCAATCTTAGCTGCTATATCAACGCTGACTCATGGCTGGCGCTTTGCTTGGTGTTTTATGCGTGTAACTGACATTTAATAGCGAGCAGCCCTCAGTCATGCAGAGTGCAGCCGGGAAGCAGTGCCTGTCCTCATCCGCATTCTGCATGCCTTTGGGCTATAGAGTCACCAGCGCAGACTCACTGCACTGGTCTAGCACCTGCTCACAGTAATTAGGAGCTCTGCGCTTCCTGGGCACACACCTATAATCCAGCACTCTGGGAGGCTGAGGCAGGAGGACCTCAAATTTTAGCCTAGCCTGGGCAACTTAATGATTTAGTGAGACCCTGTCTCAAAATTTAAAAAAAAAATAAAAAGGGTTGGAGATGTGGCTCAGTGTGAAGGCCTTGAGTTTGGTCCTTAGCACTGCAACCAGCAAGTGAAATTTTAAGTGAAAGCTTTTCTCCCTCTACCATTAAGCTCTCTACAGGCTCCCGCATTTGTATAGGAGAGAACTTTACTTCTTTGCCTCCTTTCCTCCCCCTCCACGCCATCATAGGCAGGTCGTATGGTGCTAGTGGAGTGGGGTTGTAAGTAGAGAGGGGCCAAGAAAGGACCCTCTGTCTTCTGGCGTTAGCTCTGTCCGAGCTTTTCTGATGTACAGGTTCCTGTGACCCAGGTGGTTATCTTGCAGTCTCGCCTTCAGTGCTTCCCTCAGCCCTTGGTTTCTGGAACCCTCCACCACCTGACGCTAGTCCGTTGTTCCTTTAGGTGGCCCTCTTGGGCTCAGACCCTTTAAGACAGCTTTTAGTTGGCCTTCTCCCCCGTCTGGCCCACATCCAGCATTCAGGATAGAAATCCATTGCCCTTGACAGGTCTGGGGGCCGAGGCCACTCAGATGCAGCCAACCTGCCCTCAGCTTTTCCACCACAGGGCCAGCATCACCTTCTGTCCCTGAAGAGCTTCACTGAGCCCAGGCCAAGCCAATCCAGGGCTCTGGTTTCATGAATTGTTCCAAGGAAGCTGAGGCTTGGGAATGTTTGTAGTCAGAGATGGATGCCAACAGAGGAGAGTTGTAAAATGTGGAAGGGAAAAAGGAAGAGAGGCAGAGGAACATTCGATGGTAGAGGATGAGATCAGTGGTGCTTATTTCTCTGATGGTGGGAGAAAGCATAGAAAGTACCCAGAGAAAGGCAGGGAGAGGAGGGCAGGTGACACCCAATGGCCCTCATCTCAGGCAAAAGCTAGAACATGAGAGGTTGCTCTGAGGGAGCCCAAGCTGGACTGAAAAGATTTGGTGACAGCTGTAGCCACTGGGAAAATGCTGGGCAAGTGCGGAGGGACTAGGGAGAAGGGGCCAGTGAGGAGCTGCGAGGGCCAAGCTGGAGTTTGGCAGTATGTATGTGGGGTGCTTCAGCCCAGAAACCCTGCGAATTCACATCCTGGAACACACAGATTTATACAGGGAGGTGGTGTGTGTGTGTGTGTGTGTGTGTGTGTGTGTGTGTGCGTGTGTGCGTGTGTGTTGGTACTGGAGATTGAACCCAGGCGTTTGCTTTGAGCTATGTCTACCTCCCCTTTATTACTGTTCGAGACAAGATCTCACTAAATTGCTACGTTGCCCTGGCTGGGCTTGAGCTTGTGATTCTCCTGCCTCAACCTCCCAAAGTGCCGGATTACAGGCCTTTGTCACTGGGCCTGGCCTTTTTTCCTACTGTCTTAAGTTTACGTCCAGGAAAGTGTATCTAGGTCTTAACTGCTCGTTTTGGTTTCGACAGTTCTCACCCTTGTAACCAACCTAAACAAACTACGAAGCCTTATCATTGTTCCAGAAAGCTCCCTCATGCTCCCTTGTAAGCCAGTCTTCCAAAACAGCTATCACCAGATTTCTGTTACCGTACATTTATTTTACCTGTTTACTGTATATAAAATATACAAATATATTGATATCCTCCTCACACTGCCCCACACATCTAGGTCTTTGGACTCTTTGCACCTTACAGTGGGCTAGTAAGTTATGACCTTTCAGATTTTGGTATTATAACATACACACTTATATGCCAACTTGCCGTATTCTCTTTAACCCTGAAATCATACCTCAAAGTGAAGTATTTCCAGTCTTTCAGATCTTCCAGACTAAAACGAAGGGTAGAAAGATGGACATCATTCTGCCTTGCTCAGTTTTACTTTTCTCAAGGTGCTCTAGAATAGTGGAAATTGGGGGCGTATACTTTTATTAATTAATCTGTTTCAGTAATGAGAATTGAATTCATGGCCTTTGCACTCCATAGCCCTTTATTTTTAATTTTGAGCCAGGATCTCTGGAAGGTGCCACGTTGCCCTGGCTGGTCTCTCACTTCTAGTCGCCCTGCCTCCGTCTCCCAGAGTGCCACCATGCTTGGTTTAGAGGCGTGTCTTTAAAAACAAAATTGTTTTTAGGTAAATAGTTTGAACCTTCCCTCGTAACTCACAGGAAGTCAAAAATGGTCCCAGCAAGGCAGCAGAGACAGGAAGAAGCTACCAACGAGGACCTCCTAATAGCAGAGCGTCACCAGTAGTGGCAGACCCAGATCTGACGTGAGCCGTGAGAACAAAGCCTGCTTGGGGCTGAGGATCTGTGTCTGAGGAGTAGAAGGTGGGGCTTAAAAGGTCAGTCAAGGAGCAAGGGGGAAGCAGGCCCTGGAGACAGTGTTGGGGAGGTGAGCCAGACGTGGTCTTAGGAGACTGTGGCATTTTACCAGCCCCTACCTCTTATCAGCTCCCTTGCATCATGGGTAGGCCTGTGACCTTTGCAGGACCACCAGGACCATTTTAGGAGGGTAGTGAGCCTAAGTTTAGGGTATAAGCTGGGTATAAGACGAGAGGCAGAGTTACAGGTGGCTAGGTGTAGGCCTCTGATCCATTACTTCTTTCCACAGTAGATGACGAAGGCAAAGTTAGGATGCTGTGTGGCCAGGCCTTACTAATCCTGTTCCTTCTTTCCTTTGCCTTTGCCAGTGGGACTCGGTGCCTCTGTGAGGTGAGGTGCGGGATCTGCAGCCTCTGTAGCTCGGGGGGCGGGGGGTGGGTAATATTCAGTTGTACACGTCAAGGTTCAGGCCACATACAGTGTGTCAAGCTGGGCTAGAGGAAAGATCATACCAAAGTCCTTGCTCCTGACCCTTGGGCAGCAACTCAGGCTGCTCCCAGCTTGTAGACTTTACCAGATTCTGCTCTGGTCTTTGGCCTGAGATTTTCCGAGTGGCACTTTCTGACTACTTGACTTGGAGCTGTCAAAGGATCCTAGATCTTAAAAAGAGAGAGAGAGGGCTGGAGGAATAGCACAGCGATTAAACTGCTTGCCTAGTAAGTGTAAGGCCCTGAGTTGAATTCCCCAGCACTATATAAGCTGAATGTGGTGGTACACACATCATTCTAGTGCTCAGGAGGCTGAGGCAGGAGGATTGCCATGAGTTCAAGGCCAGCCTGAGTTACATAGTAAGTTCAGGACCAGCCTGGACTACAAAGCAAGACTGTATATCCAAAAGGAGAGAAAGAGAGAGGTAGCAGGAGAAGAGAAAGAAGCAGTAAAGGCCCTCTCATTCCCTGAGTTCCTGCTGTACGGCACAGCCAGTGCTAGCTTTCTGCATCAGTTACTTCAGCTGAGCCTTTCCAGCTTTTCCAGTGTATGTTCTGCCTCAGTTTACAGTTAGGGCACTGTGTTTAAGTCTTGGTCATCTTGATACAGCCTGAATTTAGAGAATGAGGACACTAGTGGGGTTGGCTGGGGACTACAGTGCTAACCCTTGCTGGTCCCTGCTCGTCCCGAGCCAGCATCCCAACATGAAGCTTGTGGTTGACATTTCTGTATCATCCAATAATGCCTCTTTCCCACCGGAAGCAAATGCCCGTCAGTTGTGTCCACCTGGGCTGTCTACGGGTGGGGGTCGCTCGGCAGCTAAACATTGAACCGAGTACTCCACGTTCCAGAGCTCAGCCTCTGACAGCCAGAATGACCGGCCTGCAGCATCGCTCAGAGCTGGGAGGTAGGGAGAAGAGCTCAAGCTGCTGCCCACCCCCCCCCCCACTAGTTTCAATGAAACATCCCTCCCGTTGGCTGTTTTCCCCTAATGTAACCATGTGCTGTCACTGGAGGTGTGTTCACTAGTCCAGTTGCTCCTGGACCATCTGCGCTGGTTGGAAAAAGGCCGCCATACGAGCCCCTGGTTTGAAGGTCAGGCTGGGTCATCAGAAGGAGAGTGAGGGACCTTTTACCGGAAGGAGTTTGGTGGGCAAGAACTTGGCCTGTGTTGCTCCTCTGCTGTCCTGAGAGACGCATGGCTGTGCTTGCCATCCAGAGAACTGTGTAGTTTCCTGGAGGGCTCTTTTCTCCCCCACTATTTTTATTAATATACATATGCAATACATAGTGTTTACAATGAATTTGGGTATTTCGTGCACATATGTATCATATCAACTTTACAACCCCTTCCCATTTTTGACCCTCCCACCCACTCCCTATCCCTTCCCCCGACTCCGGCTATCACTTCATGTGGTTCCAAAGAATGTCTGTGTTCTGGGTTTTCCAAGTCAGAGAGAGTATACAGTACTTAACATATTAATCTTTTGCACCTAAATCATTTCACTAAAATCACCACTCTAACTCAGCTTCCTATTCCTTGAATGGGTTGCAGTAGTTAAATCTTGATGCCTTTTCTCTGAATCCAACCAATCCTTTTATTGGGCTATTTACCAATTTTTTTTCTATAATTTGCTATATATTTGTTGCTGCTCTTAAACGTGGCCTTACCCACCAGTTCACATTGGAAAATAACTACAAGCATGTAGTTCAAAAGACTAGTAAATTTGAGAAAGAAGAAAAAAAATTTAAATTTCAAATGCCTTAGCTGAATACTGGAAGGTACATATTTGTACGTTCACAGGGTTATCTTTGCATCAATCAGTTTTCTTAGGATAAATTTTCATCAGTAACCTAATAAGTGGATTGCTACAATAAAACAAAGTTAAGAGTATATCACATTGCTACATTAAATGAACTTAAATCTATACCACATAAATAGAGTAACAGATACGAAGGCAAATTTAGTTATTTCAGAATTTTTAACTTTCATAACTTATTTACTCCTATTTCACTGATTACTAACATTCTGTTAGATTTGGTTTATAATTGTATCTGTCTATCCATATATTTGTGCATTTGTATTCTTAGGAGATTTTATGTCAATTCCCCATGTTGCATTATTAATTAGTAATCTGGAGGGCTCTGTTCATAGGAGGACCCATCCTTCTCTCTCCCCTGTCAAGCCAAATCCACAGAAGATGCCCCCTCTGACCACTGCTGCACTAAGTGCCTACTGAATGCACCGAATGCCCTGAGAGTCTACCAGGAGCTGCACAGTGCTCGGAGTCTAGCATAAAGAGGGAATGTATTATAGTAGACATTTCGACTCCACTTTTCTGGATAGATCATCAAGAAAAATGAGACTTGATATTATTTCCAATGATAGCAATAAACCTCATGGTGACAGATGATAATCAGAAAAATTTGATATGATAAAAATCAAAACCAGGGACTGAGGGTGTACCCAGGGGTTAGAATGTTTACCTACCATGCGCAAGGCCCTGTGCTCTATCTCTAGCACCACACAAAAAATTTAGCTGAGTGGAGCTGGAGGAATAGCACAACAGTTAAAGTGCTTGCCTAGCAAGTGCAGTGCCCTGGGTTCAGTTCCCCAGTACCACATAAACTGGGCGTGGTGGTGTAAGCCTGAGGCTGAAGCAGGAGGATTGCCTGAGGCCGAGGTTAGCGTGGGCTTCAAAATTAATTCAGAACCACCCTGGGCTATAGAGTGAGACCCTGTCTCAAAAAACCAAAAAATTTAACTGAGTGTGGTAGTGCACAGCTCTGAGGGAGGGCAGCCTGGACCAGAGTGAGACTGTCTCAGAAAAAAAAAAAAAAATCAAAGCCAGGCCTTGTGGCCTACATTTATGATCCCCACACTCTAAGCGGTAGCTCAGCCAGAAGGCAACCCCAGTGTCAGTCCCCAGTACTATCAAAAACCAAACCAAACCAAAAAAATCAGTTGATTTAACCAAATCTTTCTTGTGAAATGAATATACAAAAGACTTGATTTTGGGCCTGGAGGTTTAGCACAGTGGTTAGAGTGCTTGCTTACCAAGCTCAAAGCACTGCGTTCAATTCCTTGGTGCCATATAAACTGGGTGTTGGGGCACATGCCTGTAATCCTAGCACTCAGGAGGCTGAGACAGGAGGATTGCTGTGAGTTCAATGCCAGTGTGGGCTACATTATAAGTTCAGGACCATCCTGGACTACAGAATATGAGACCCTGTCTCCCCCCCCCCCAAAAAAAATCTTGATCCTGAAAAACATGTTTCATGAACATTCCATGCAGAAAAAGCTGAAATCAGTTAAGGAATTAAACTTGCTACTGGGAACCACCAAGGAAAATATTTTTGACAACACGACACATTAGTTTAATATGAAAGCACATCAGAATATCCTTGGGGCCCAAATGATGGAGCCAAGAATATCTCAACTTCCAGGTTCAGAGCAGTGCCGAAAGAGACAGCAATTAGGGCAATTTCTTTCTTTCTTTTTGAGACAGGATCTCTCTCTAGCCCAGGCTGGTCCTGGGATTACAGGTGTGTGCCACCACGCTTGGCTTATGTAGTGCTGAGGAATTGAACTCGGGTGCTTAGTGCTTGCCTAGCACTGAGCCATTCCTCCTGCCTGTAACTAGAGCTGTTTTCAAGCCACCGAGGCTGGCCTTGTGCCTGACCTCAGCTCCCAGGGGAGTACCCTCTCTCAGAACCCTGCTGTTTGATGTGGAGATTGCCGCATCTCTCCAGCTGGAGCAGGATGTTGATTGACCAGTATTGCCCCTTCTGAGACGTAGAGGGGGCTGTAGGAGGAGATCTCTGGGGCTGGGTTCTGGACCAGCGTGCAGAGACATCCCTGGCTTCTCATTGAGGAGACGGAGGTTGCAATAAGGGACAGAAGCAGAGCTGAGGAAGTCTGAGCCACAGAGTAGATGGATTAGGAGCCTGCTTCTAGGTCGGCTTAGTGAGGCTCTAGTCCATCCTCCCTCTCCTACATTTACGAACCCCCAAATGACCTGGAGACTGGGCTTTTGGAGGTAGAGCCCGGGGACCTGACAGGGTGGCAGTGAGGAGGTCCTTTGGGGAATCTACACGTGGAAAACCAAGGCAGGATGGTAGCTAGCCATGTACTCCACAGTGCTGACTACTACTATAAGTGCGGCTTTGTGGCGGTAAACCCCAGTCAGGGGTGAGGATACAGCAGTGGACAGGACAGGTAGGTCCTGCTGTCCTCGTGGAGGGAGAGTAACACGTGAGTGCTGGCATGTCAGCAGTCAGCATGCCAGGCAAAGGCAAAGAATTGTAGTTTGGACGCATTGCTATGGTTGCCATATGAAGATCAGGCTGTGGGGAGAACGCAGGCTGGATGTCCAGCTGGTCAGCAGGGAGTTTTGATTTTGAGACTAGGTCTCCTTAAGTTACCCAGGTGGGACTTGAACTTGAGATCTTCCTGCCTCAGCCTCCCAGAGCACTGGGATTATAGGCCTGGGCCAGTGAACTCAGCTACTTTTTCTTTTGTAATACTCATTCTATTTAACGTTAAAAAAAATCCAGTGTCTCCATTCCATTCTAGAACGTAACCTCCATAAAGGTAGGTCTCAGTCATCTTGGTTATATCCAGGGCTTGGCATATAGTAGGTGCTTCGTGGATATTTACTAAGTGAGCATTGTACTGGTAACTGTTTTGCAGCTTACCTACTATTATTTGATTCTTTGTGTTGTATTCAGTGTTTTATTTCCCTCTGCACACGTGTCACTATCAGTTCTTGCAGCTTTCCTGACCCCTTATATCAGTAAACTTGAAGGTATGGCAGGAAAGGGTTTCATTCACTGTCTTATCTTGTGGTCCTTCATCTTAACTAGAAAGTTATGTTAAACCTGCACATTATTCCTTCTTCCCGGTAGGATGGCTAACTTGTTTTTTTGTGAACCAATGGAGCTGTACAACATCTTGAATCAGGTCACGAAACTGTCCAGATTAACTGAACCCAACTATCTCTGTTTATTTGGTAAGTATAAACATAAGCACACAGACAATATTTTTGACAGATTAACAAGCCTTTGGGAGAGGGAAATTAGTGACTTTAGAAACTGTTAGGCTGCCCCGAAATGCTGCTGTTTACCACTGTATGACTTGGGGATCCTCCCAGACTAGATGGGGGGGTGGTTCCCAGGAGGCTCCTTCTAGTCTCCTTGTTGTTTTAGTGTAATATCTTGAAACACAGCAAACATAGAAGGACTGACGAGCACCTGTTTACCCACCACTCTGGTTTAATGTTGTAAATAAGATATTACAAACACAGATGGACTCCTCTTTTTTTTGAGACAGGATCTCTCTCTGTAGCGCAGGCTGGTCCTCACCTCACTGTGCATCCCAGGCTGGCCTCAAACTCATGGCACTCCTGCCTCAGCCTCCCAAGTGCTGCGATTAAAGGCAATGTGCCACCAAATCTGGCTATTTTTTTCTTTTTGAGACAGGTCTTGCTTTGTAGTCCAGGCTGGTCCTGAATTCACTATGGGGCGCTTGAACTCATGGCAGTCCTCTTGCCTCAGCCTCTCTACAGCTGGGATTACAGGCGTGCACCACCAAGCCCAGTCATTGTGTGGTGCTGCTGGGTCCAGTATCAGTCCTCATACTTCCTAGGCAAGCACCTGAATCACCAGGCTACGCCCAGCCCGTCCTCCTCTTTCGTATCTCGCCTGCTTTTTCTTCCCCAGACAGCTGCTGTTGTATTTTCACTTTTACTACATATGTAGGTCTCTCAAAATAACATTGTGTGGTTTAAACATTTATACAAATAGCATCATTATATATATACTCATTTTGCAGCTTTTTTTTTTGCCTAAAAGTACATCACTGAGAGTTTTCCCCATGCCTTTACACAACTATGCAGTTGGTTCATTTTAACTGTTAATTAGAATTGTATATATTTGCAATTGAGTGCAATATCTTGCTTGTGTTGTGTTGCCATTATACACAGCACTGTGGTGTAGAACCCTGTGCAAGAGTGTAACAACCCTTAATCTGTGTGCAAGAGTTTCTTCAGGGTACATACTAGAAAGGAAAATTTGAAGTTGTAAACTCCCAAGGTTTTTATTTTCAGCTTAATTGGGGTGTAATTGACAAATGAAATTGTGTGAAGTGTATAACTAGACAAGTTTTGAGGTATGTGTACACTGTGAAATGCTCGCCATGATCAGGTTAGTTAACATGAGATAGTTACCAAATTCTTGGTGTATGTGTGTGTGGTAAGGCCTGAGATCCAACCTCTTAGTGAATTTTATGTTTACAGGATACCATTATTAGCTAGAGTTTCTATACTATACATTAGATCTCCAGAACTATTCATCTTGCATAATTGAAACTTTTTTTTGATACAAGGTCGCTCTATGTAGTCCAAGACTCATTATGCAGTTCAGTGTCCTGAGTTCAGTGGTCCTGAATTCACTATGTAGTCCTTCTACCTTAGCCTCCTGGGTGTTGGGATTACAGGTGTGCACCACAACAACACCTGACTTACATGTGCTGGGGAATTGAATTCAGGGCCTTGTGGTTGGTGGGCAAGCACTCTTAACTGCTGGGCTACACCCCCAGACCCCATAACTGAAACTTTAACATCTGCATTTCTCGTGACTCTTAGCTTCTTGCAACTACCATTCTATTCCTGATTTTTTTTTCTGGTTCTGAGGATTGAACCCAGGGCTTTCACACTGAGCTACAGCCTTTGCTCTTTATATTTTTAAGTTTCAGTAAGGGTTTTGCTAAGTGCCTAAGTTGCCCAGGCTGGGCTCAAACCTAGAATTCTCCTGCCTCGGTTTCCCAGGTGTGTACCACCTTGCCCAACTCTACTCTTTGCTTTTGAGTTTAAATTTAGATTTCATTTGTCTTTGTGTTGGCCTGTTTCACGTAGCATAATATCCTCTTGGCTTGTTCATGCTGTTGCAGATGGAAGGTTTTTTTTTTTTAAGATATGATCTCACTATAGTCCAAGTTGGCCTCAAATTCAGTGCATAGCCCAGCCTGGCCACTGTCATCATGCTCCCGCCTCCCAGGTGCTGGAATTTCAGCCAAGTACTACCAGTACTACCATGCCTGGTTCTTTTATCCTCCCCACCCTCACTTCTTTCTTTTTAAAGGCTGCATAATATTCACATGCTCATCTATGTCTTATGTTTCCTTTATCCATTCATTTGTCAATGGGCGTCTTAGGTTGATTTTATATATATATATATATATATATTTTTTTTTTTTTTTTGAGACAGGGTCTTGCTCTGTAGCCCAGGCTGTTCCTGAACTCACTATGGAGACTAGGCTAGCTTTGGACTTGTGGAAATCATCCTGCTTTAGCCTCCTGAGTAGTGGGATTACAGGTGTGCACCACAGTTTATGCGCAGTTTGTGTGGTCCTGGGGAATCGAACCCAGGGCCGTGTGCTTGGTGGGCAAATACTTTAACCACTGAGCTACACCCCCAGCCCCGATTTCATGTCTTGGCTCTCTTGAATAGCAGAGCTGTGAACATGAAAGTGCAGCTGTCTCATTGCCTCTGGAAACAAACTCAGATGGAATTGCTAGACTGTGTAGTAGTGCTATTTCTAATTTTGAGGGAAAAAAGATCTTTGTATTGTTTTCCATAATGGCTGTCCCAGCTTATGTTTCCCCAACAGTAATAGGGGTTCTGATTTCTCCACACTTTTACTGACACTTCTCTTTCTGATAACCACTCTAACAGGTCCAAGTGATATTTTGTGGTTTTAATTTTGCATTTCTCTGATTAGTGATGTTTATTGACTATTTGCATGCTTTTATTTCTTTGAGAAATGTCTATCCATGTCCTTAGCTTTGTCTGTTAAATTGGGTCACTTAGGTCTTTTGCTATTGAGTTGTGTTGGGTTTCTTATATGTTATGAATATATATAACATTATGAGATACATAGTTTTCAAATACTCTCATTCTGTTATGTGCCTTTCACTCTCCTTAATTTTTCCTTTGCTGTACAAAAGCTTTTCAGTTTGGTGCAATGCCTCTTGTCTGTTTTTTCCTTTGGCATCATATCCAAATTGTCATTGCCCAGACCATTGTCAAGAGCTTTTTCTAATTATTCCTTCTATTGATTTTATGGTTTTAATATATGTGCTGCCAAAGTGAGCACTATTTTATGGTTTTAAGGCTGTAATATATTTTATGTGTCTGTAGCGGGTACTGGGGATAGAGCTCAGGGTCTTAGCACTGAGCTACATCAGCAGTCCATTTATTATTTTGAGACATTTTCATTTTGTTGTAAAATATTGGCCGATTATATGAATGTACCACAATATGCTTGTCAGTATATCTACTGTCCTAATACTGACAGATCGTGGGATTGTTTTGATTGTGACAGTTACAATTAAGCTTCCACGTGCTGACACACATCTCCCAGGGTAGGTTTCTTTGCAATGTCCCAGCCAGCGTAAAGCCTTGCTGAAGCCATCATGGCGGTCTGCATTCCCTCTGGCGGCCCCTGCAGAGTGCCATGCTGAGTCCTCAGCAGCCCTGGGTCCTAGCTGCCTTTTGAACTTTCACAGTCCCACTGGGCATGCAGTGGCATTTCATTGTGATTGTAGTTTGTATGTCTTTACAAGATCAAGCACTGTGCTGGTTTCTCTGTAGATAAGCTTGCAACTCTTTTGGGTAGCTATCAAGAAACACAATCGTCAGTGAGCATGTGTTTAATTTTGTTAGAAACTGCCAGGCTGTCTTCCAAAGTGGTTATTTCCATTCTGCATTCCCACCGACAATGAGCAAGAATTCCTTGTTCCATACCCTTGCCAGCATTTGCTCTTCTTCAGTGTTTTTGGATTTGAGCAATTCCAACAGGTGTATAGTAGTGTCTCATTGTTATTTTAATTTTCAGTTTTTTAATGATATATAATGAACATCTTTTCATATGGAATTTTCCATTTGTATATCTTTATTCTTTTGTGTGTGTGTGAGCTAAGGGTTGAATTTGGGCCTTGCATATGCTAAACAGTCATTTAACATTGAGGCTTTTAAAATTTTGAGATAGACTCTAAGTTGCCTGGGTTGGCCTTCACCTTGGGATCCTCCTCTCTCAGCCTCTCCAGTAACTGGATTTATAGGTATTTACCACCATGTCTAGTTCTTTTCTCCATTTTTTTTTAAGACAGGGTCTCACTCTGTAGTCCAGGCTGGTCCTGAACTTCCTATGCAGCCCAGGCTGGCCTCAATCTCACAGCAGCCTCCCAAGTGCTGGGATTACCGGTGTTTACCATCATACCCAGCTATTTTGTGGTGCTGGGAGATTGAACACAGAGCCTTGTGCTTACTAGACAAGAGCTCTGACCACTGCCCCCAGCCCCCATTTTCAATCAGTTGTTTTCTTCATTATTGACTTTCAAGTGTATTCTTTGGTATATTTTAGAAAATAATCCTTTATTACTATATAATTTGCAAATATCTCCTCCAAGGCTGTGTTTTCTATTTTTCTCTTTTTCTTTTCTAATTTTTAATTTTTTTCTCCATTTTATTGATATATATTAGTGCAAGATTTAAGGTTTAATATTTTTCTCTTTTTCTTTCTTTCTCTTTGGTGCTGGGATGGAGCCCAAGGCTTGCGCATACTAGACAAGTACTCTACCACTGAGATATATCTCCAGCCTCTTCTCATTTTCTTGATAGCAACTTTTATAGAGCATAAGTTTTATGATTTTACAAAGTCCAGTTTGTCAGTTATTTCTTTCATGAATTCAAGCATTTGATGTTATATCTAAAAAAGTCATTGTCAGATCCAAATTCATCTCGATTATCTTGTCGCGAGCACTCCGTAAGAGGAGACAGACGGGACAGAGGCAGATGAATTTACCTGTGAAGGTTCTTTATTCACACAACAATCAATCCAATTCATAACTCAAACCATAATAAATCTTTCAATTAATTAAGCAGGAAAGCAAGCGTTGTTCTGCCTCCCAAAACTATTCCCATCCTTGGTCCCTTGTGACCCACATATGAGCTTGTCTGGGGCTCGCCAGTCGATGGCTGGATCAGGACCTGCCGGTAGCTGCCCAGCTGGACAATCATTCGTACTCCAGTAGGGGGTCTTGCTCTCAGAGGCAAGAAAGATGTAGTCTCCCACTCAAGAGGCGAGGTGGCTGGTTAGCAAGATGCGTATCTTGCATTCAAAGTCTGTGTCTCCTACCTTGACCCTGGGCTTAGGACCAGGACGGTTTCTATACTATTTTTATGCCTGCAAGCTACAGACAGTGATTTTGTAAGGGTCCACAAGTAGGTGGACAGGGGTTCTGGTTATCGATCATACAATGGCTGTGTCTGCAGGCTACAGATAGCGATTTCATCACACAGGATCCACATGCAGGTGGCTCACAACTTGTCAGTATCATACAGAGCTTTAGGCAGTTTCCAGCAATTTACTTAATTGCACTTAATATGGGTTTGCTTTGCCAGTGCCATCCAGTATACTCTGTACATTCTACCTGTGCTCCAGACATATCTCCTGTGTGATCTTCTGGGAATTTTCATCCTTCATATTTTATATTTAGGTCTGTGATCCCCCTTGAGTTAATGTTTGAAATTCAAACCATGTAAAATATGTATGTTAATTTTTTTTTTTGCCTGTGATTGACTGGTTGTTCTAACAGTATTGGTTGAAAAAACTATATAATCCATTGTATTGTCTTTGCTTTTTTGTCAACAATCGGTGGCCTATATCGTGTGGGTCTATCTCTGGGCTCTCTGCTATTCCACTGATGCACTTATTTTTTTATTTGCCAATGCCATTGTCTTGATTAATGTAGCTTTATCGTAAGAGTTGAGGTTGAGTAGTAGTAGTCTTCCAGGTTTGTTTTTTTTCCTTCAGTTTTGAGTTGACTGTTTAGTGTCATTTGCCTCTTCAAGCCCATGTAGTTTTTAATTTTGTTTGTGAATTCATCTTTTCCTCGGAGTTGTGAAGGTTGGCGACTTTTCTGAAACTCAAATTTCAATGGTCTTGGGGCTTGAGGAATAGTATAGCAGTGAGAATACTTGCCTAGGAAGCACAGAGTCCTGAATTTGATTCCCCAGCACCACATAAGTCAGATGTGGTTGTGCACACCTATAATCCCAGAACTCAGGAGGATGAGGCAGGAGAAATGTAGTGAGTTCAAGGTGAATCTGGGCTACATAGTGGGTTCAGGACCAGCTGAGACCCTGTCTCAGAAAAAAAAAATTTTTTTCAATGGTCTGGAGCTAGCTTCTGTGTATAAAACAGGTCTAGTTTTCATTTCTTGTGGTTTTAAAAAAATCATCTTACACTGGTGGGTAGAATTTATTTTAGTCTTTTTCTTTTTTCACAAATAAAGCAGCAATCTTTCACATTTTAAGGCACAGGTCTCAATTCCTGTTCTATGTTCTTCCCTACTGTAGGAGAGTCAACATGTTGCCTTCTGTCACCAGTGGACATTCTTAGCACCTCAGCTCATAGAGTCTAGAGTCAGAGTTGTGGTCTGAATTTCAGAGAGGCACTTAGTGTGAACTTACTGGTTTTGCTCTGTTCCCTATCCTCGCCGCCCCCCCCCCCCCTTATTTTTTTAGGACCTTAGAGAAAATACTTCCATCAAAGATGCAGAGTCTTACTGCCCTTTAAAGGGATATGTGGGTTTGAGGGGAGAGGGATTATGGAGTGCTTAGCCCAGAGTAATGAAACTGTGCACTTCAGGTTTTAGATGGCCAGTAGCTGTCCCTATGTGACGAATTAATGGATGTTGGTGGTGAAGTAAGAGTTCTGAGTAATTCAGGCATATCTTCCTGTCCAAATCCAATTCTGAGTTAAGTCCTTTCCTTTTTCCTCAGATGTTCGTTCCAAGTGGGAGTATGATGAGAGCCACGTGATAACTGCCCTCCGAGTGAAGAAGGTACATGGCAGAGTCAGAACTAGGGGCAGCTGGCAGCCTCGCAGGAGAGTGGGGAGGGGCAGGAGGGCTTATCCTTTGTCCAGAAGGTGGCACTTCCTGTGACACTGAGCTGCAGGGCAGGAGCATATTCTGTGTGCCCGCCATGGTGCTTGGCACAGCCCTCCACATTGTATAAGGTGTTACCCCGCCCCACGTCACGGACCCTAGGTCCAGGCAGCCAATACTGATGTCAGTCCTTGCTATGCCAGACTCTAGGGATACCCCACAGTGTAAGGTGCCCTAGTTCAGTGCTCCTGCCCTCATAGAGCTTCTGTTGTACTCCACGAGTAGGCAGTAAGTCCTAGAGGCGTTTACTGTACCCACAAGATGGAAGCCAAGCCTTCCCTTCCTTTGCCTTCACCTTCCCCTTTCCCCATCCTTTTCCTTCCCTTCCCTTTTTTCTTTTCCCTTCCCTTTCTATCCCCCTCACTGCTCCCCCCTCCCCTCCTCTTCCATCTTCCTCTTCTTATTCTAACAAGTAGACAGAGCCCTATGTACTGGTACCACATCTTCCTCCTGCCCTGAGGCCCTCCCTTTCCCCCATAGAGTGTCCTGTCTGCCAAGTGGTTTCCGTCCCCACAGCCGTCCCTCTCTAACCTGTGCAGTCCAGACGCAGCCTGCCCTTGACTTTGAGCTGCTCTCTCATTTCCTGCTCCTTTGCTTCAGCTTTATTCTTTCCTTGGCTTCTTTCTTGTCTGTTGGGATGCTTTTTACCAGAGACTTCACTCAGGCATACAGCTTCAAGTCAGGGTCCCATCAACTTTACTTTACTTCTGCAACCCCCCCCTTCTTCCCATTCCCCCATCCCTAGGGGCTGTGTGCATTTCACCTCTAGCCCCTTTTCTGCGTAGAGCTCAGTAGGGAGCTGGACCCTGGCTCCAGTGTTTCTTCTAGAATAAGCCTAGTGCCTAATGCCTGAATGTCCCCTTCCCCATCCCAATCCATTGATTTCTGCGTTAGTCCTGGATTTTCTGTCTCTGTCTCTACACTCTGACTCTTAATCCTAATTTCAGGCATTACTATGCTTTTTTTCCAGCTCTGATCCTCATTTCAGACCTTTCACTGTTTTGTGTTTTTTTTTTTTTCCTTACAACCTTCTCCAAGCCCTCCCACTGTGTGTGCCTGGGCCTCAGTTCCCCACTCAGCTCTCTGGTTTGTGTGTTCCTTGGATTCCGGCAGCACCCCCAGCTCCAGAAGACAGACAGGTCTCTCTGCCGCATCTCCTAGAACCTCGTGTTCGCACTGAGACTTCCATTCGCTTCTTGACCTTTTGGTTGAGAGTCAGTGCATACTGAGACCTCCCCTCTTTCCTCTCCAACTTCCTGCTGAGAGACTGAGGCCTTTGGGGCCTCCCAGGCCCAGCAGGACGAGAAGTTTTGCAACCCAGTGCTCCTGGCCTTCTTTACCCTGACCACTTCCCTCTCCAGCTGCATGTCTAGGACGTTTTTACTGTCAACCAACAACTCATCAGTAATGTGCTACTGGGCTGGAGGAATGGCACAGCAGTTAAATCACTTGCCTAGCAAGCCCAAAGACCCAAGTTTGATTCCCTAGCACCACATGAAGCTGGGCATGGTGGCACATGCTTGTAATACCTGTACTTGGGAGGCTGTTGCAGGATTGCTGAGTCCAGGGCTAGCTTGGGCTACATACATAGTGGGTTCAGAACCAGTGTGGGTTACGGAACAAGACCCTGTCTCAAATAACAACAACAATAATAATAATAATGTGCTACTATTTTTCCTTGGTTCTAACATGCATATATTTCCCCCATTCTTTGATACTTTTTGACTTGTACTTTTAATGTAATAATATCTTTTTAGGGTTGGGGGCCAGTACTGGGGATTGGACCGAAGGCCTCTGTGCTGAGCTACACCTCCAACCCCTTTTTGTTTTGAGACACATGTATGCTAATTTTTCCAAGCTCAGGGAGGATGAGGCCCGGGGGAGGCCTGGGTCTTGGAGACCCTGTTCGTGTTTTTCTAGAACCCATTTATGCTCTGGCCCAATCCAGAATACAACAGCCTTTCCTTCTCTGTGGTCTTGGTTACCTCCTGTCAATCATGACCTGAAGCGTGAGTCACATCTTCACAAGAGGAAGGGTGAGTGTGGTATGTAAGATAGCGCAGCTGGGTGTGGTGGCATCAGGCCCCTCGTCCCAGTGCTGTGACAGTCGGGGGCAGGAGGATCACAAGTTCAAGCCCAGTCTGGATAATTTAGTGGCTTAGTGTTTTTTGTCTCAAAATCAAAAATAAAAAGGGCGGGGGTGTAACTCAGTGGCAGACACTCCCCAGGTTCAGTCTGTAGTGCTGCAGGAAAAGGAGGGACCGCGTTCACTTAACGTGTCCTGCAGCATGTTGCTACGATTGCTCAGGTTTACGAATGCTAATCTCTGGCTGTGTCTAGTGTATAAATTAAGCTCTATCACAAGGGTGTATTGTAAGAAAGACATATATGCAGGGTTTGGTGCTGTGTAAATTCAGACATCCCCTGGGTGTATCAGAATGTGCCCCTGCAGGAAAGGAGAGACTCCCGTACTGGAGTGTGCCAGCAGGTCTCTCCCTGTGTGGGCACTTCTAATCACTCCCTGTGTTAGGTTGGTGGCACGTCTCATTAGTGACATCTGCAGTCTGGGGCATCGGGCCCATCCACCCTGTTCTGAGGGCAGTGGTGTCTCTGTTTTGCTCATCTCTGTGTCTCAGGTGCTCACCCCAGCCCTGGCGTATGGTCAGAGCTTAGCATGCATTTGTGGACTAAAGCTAGAGGCTGGAAGCTGTTTCTTTGCCTGGAGTGCTTGCCAGGGCTTGTCCTGCTGGCGTGTGTTCACGTGTCCTTCAGTGTCATCCAGCTCCTCCTGCTCCATGTAACCTTCCTGAGTCCTCCAGGCTGATGTGGACATGACTTGTTTCCCTTTTGAATCTCAGCATCCCAGACCCTGGCACAATCTGGGTGCAAAGTCAGTGTCTGACAAGTATTTATTTAATATATGTGTGAACGCACAGCCCCATTTCTCCTTGTTCTTCCCCCTCCCGGCCTCGGTGGGCCGCTCACATTGTCACACCTGTCAGGCTCGTCCCTTGCCCAGAGCCCCTGTTTCCCCCTTGCTCGCAGACTGCAGTCAGGCAGGCATCTTCCTTTCCTCAGACATAGGATTTCTCCAGTACACCTTGGACTGTCCTTCCATGCTTCTTGTCTTACTGCCGTGGAGTGCAAGGACCCCTCTGCAGGTCCTTGGTCAGGGCCTGCACATCAGCTGGACCAGGTCACAAGGCATGGCCAGGCTCAGCCTCCCCTTAGTCATGGGAGCACATGGGGCACAGGTGAACAAGTGAGGACTAGGTGCTCAGTTTTTGTCACACCAGGCTGTCTGGAGTTCTGCAACTTCTTTAGGGTCCTGAGCATTTCTACTGTTGTGAGTTTGCATGGCCTCTCTAGAGGCATTTGCAGGTGACCTCACCCTCTTGCCTAGGTGACCTGATTCTTCCCTGAGTGACATAATTTCTTTCCTAGGCAATACTGTTTCTTCCCTAGGTGACATAGTTCCATCCCTAAGTGACCTTACCCCCCCCCCCACCCCCAGTGACCACTTCACCTTAGTAGCATCTTTTTCCCTGCTCCTGTGATCCCCATTTTGGTGACTTAGCCACCCCAAATCTGCCATCCACTGGCACCTCTCTTACCTCGTGCCCTCTGCTAGCCATTCATTCACTTAACTGTATTTATAGCCTCCTGGGCCAGACAGTATTCCAGAAACTCAGGATGCACAGTGGCTAGCAGCCAAGGTCCCAAACACTGTTCTCACCAGACTTAACGTTTGGTCTCGGAGTCTTCTGTGATGTCTGCCTGCACTTGACCCCTACTTCCCTGGGCATTCTGCTTGTTTGCCTCTTTGAGGGTCTTGGAATTTGGGCCCACTGCCAGCCACTCTCCCCCAGAGGCTGCATGTCGCAGACTCAGCTGTGGTCACTGTGATCGCAGGGCACCAGTAGTCCATCAATAGGCCGGCTGCTTCTTGGTCAGGCACTTAGCTCTGGTGCGGTCAGCTGTGGCTGACCCTTCTCAGAAGGGAATGAGGGCCTGGTGGGTGCCCTGGATCCAACAGATTGTCCCAGCCCTGCTTGGTGCTTCCAGGCTTTGCGTTGTCAGAGGAAAGATCACAGTCCTCACCCCGAGTGCCTCCTGGCACTTATGTGCTGGGAATACATGCTGCAACAGACAGCCTGCTGTGTGCCTCTCTGTGTGCTTTCCTCAGAAGGGGAGTGACTACCTCCTCCCGGAGTCTGTGGACCTGGAGTCTGTGAAGTACT
Source organism: Ctenodactylus gundi (assembly GCA_004027205.1). Taxonomy (NCBI): domain Eukaryota; kingdom Metazoa; phylum Chordata; class Mammalia; order Rodentia; family Ctenodactylidae; genus Ctenodactylus; species Ctenodactylus gundi. The sequence continues at coordinate 42,852 of PVKB01006371.1, read as the reverse complement.
GCGTGGTGTACGATAACAACACCAGATCCATGGTCATGAGAGATGATGATGACGACGATGACAGCTCTGGCAAGCGCGGCCGAGGTGGGTTGTTAACAGCAGCAGCAGGAGTAACAGGTAACAGTTGCTGAACCCAGGAGCCAGGTGCCTCACTGAGTCAACTGGGCCTCCTGATAAAGATGGTTATGACAGGCGCATTAGGTATGACCCTTGACCCGCCTAGCAAGCTGCTGAGTTAGGCTGTCACAGATGCATGGGCACTGGCTGACCAGAGACTCCGGGTAAGGGCACAGTGTGACTCAGGGCAAAGGAAGGAGCTAGAATATGGGTAGTTTCTCCAGGCCTCAGTTGTTGCAGGGTCATGTGGAGAGGGCCACCTGATACCCACAATGAGTTGCGTTGTAGGGGAGGAGCCCAGAGTTTAGGAGGCTGAGGGAAGGCAGAACTCTGTACCTTCCAGGCTGTTACGTAGATCTGGAGAGACGAGCTGAAAGGCAGCCAGCACTGTGTTCCTAGGACAGACAGAAATGTGACATGTGGAGAACTGTCCCCCAAAAGGTACTGTCACCCCTGTTTATCAACAGGAAACCAGAATCCAGGGAGGTACAGTTACTCACCTCAGGTCCCACACTTAGTGAATTAGTGATCTATTGCTATGTAACAAATCACTCTAAACTTAGTAACTGAAATCAAGTATTATCTTACCATTTCTTTGGGTCTCAGTTCAAGGGGCCACTCAGCTGGGAGACACAGGGTTTGTCCTGAGGTTGTAATCAAAGTATCACCCCAAACAGCTGTTATCTGCAAGCTTGGTTCAGGGTGAGAGGCATTAAAATGACTCACTGCCATGGCTATGACCGAAAGACTTCAGCTTATTCCCTAATAAGGACCTGCCTGTGGATTGCTTGTATGGCCCAGCGTGACCTCTGTTTTCTCAGAGAGTACATGGGCTGAAACAGAGGGCCGGTGGTGCACACACGTGCTGTTAGAACTGCTCTTGGGACTTCCACAGAGCCATCCCCACCCATTCTGGTTGTTAGGAGTAGGTCACAAATCCAGCCCACCCTCATGGAGGCATTTGGAGGAATCTGTGGGCGTATTTTCAAACCACTCCATCCAGTACGTGGCAGAGTCAGGACCCAAGCCCAGGTGTGGTCCTGTCTCCCAAGGTACGGACAGTGACACTGGAGACGAACACAGCTCTAGACGGAAGCATTAAAACGTGGTTAGATCGAAGGTGCTCAGCTGAAGTTTCAAGGCTGCACTCTTCTCTTTTAAGCCCCTAGAATTGGCGTGAGCACCCCTTGTCATTAGCATGGGGACTCAGCGCCTAGTCTCCTGAGGCTGAGTGCCCGTGGTGGCCGCCACTGGGTGGTGCTAAGCTGCTGCTTTGAATAATATCAGCTTGGCACCTTCTTTCCTGGCCTTTCCCTATGAAGTGTTCCTCCTTCCCGGAGCCCATCCGCTTGGGTTCCAGCTGCTGTCCTGGGATTATAGACTTGATTCTGAAGCCCTGGGGATCAGCAATGAGTAAAGAGAATCGCCTTTCTGTTCTGCAGCTGTCCTCACTCAGTAGGAAGCTACGGCCACACACAGCCTGTCCACTCAAGTCAGCCTGTCCACTCAAGGCAACTTTCCCCAACTCTCACATACATGCCAAGTCTTTTAAGTAAAAAACCATTTCAGAATTCCTTTCATGACCCCTTTCTTGACAATAAAATTTTTGACTTTTTGTGAGGAAGGTCCTCTAGGACCCCAAAGAAATCCAGATGGGAGGGGCTTCCATCTCATCCTAGAAGAAGCAGGTATGAGGTTGCAAGGTATGGGAGTGGGTATAGTTCTCTCTCTCTCTCTCTCTCTCTCTCTCTCTCTCTCTCTCTCAATCTCTAGTAGTAAGGGAGATCCAACCCAGGGCCGTCACCCAGAGCTGTATCAACCCATGTTTTTAGTTTTGATTTTGAGAAGGTCTCACTGAGTTGCTAAGTTGCCGGGACTGGGCTTGAACTTGTGCTTCTCTTGCCTCAGGTTGCCAGAGTGTTGAGATTACAGTCCTTCACTAACAGACCTGGCTGTGTAGTTCTTTCTTGCTGGCCTCCAAGAGAGGCATAGCTCAGCCTGTGTGGTCTCTTAGGCATGGGGCCCTGTCCTAGCTACATGGAAGGTGGTGGACATTGTAACTGGTCCTTTGTACCTAGAAGTGCATAGCAGCTGGTCTCGGGCACACTGTGCCCTCCTGCCTGGGCTCCCCACCAGGCCCTGCTGCATCTTTCCTGAGCCTCCAGTATTAGTTCAGCTGCCCACCTCCTCTGCCCAGGGGGCCGTAGGATTTCTAGTGGGAAATGGAGCACCAGCTGTTTCTGTTCCTAAGTCGGTTGGTGTCTTCTCCCCCTGCCCCGGTGCTGAGAACCCAGGGGCACTTTACCACTGAGCTACTCCTCAGCCCTTTCTTATTTTTATTTTGAGCCAGGGTCTTGCTGAGTTGCCCACGCTGGGTTTGAACTTGCAGTTCTCCTGCCTCACTCTCCCTCAGAGCTAGGATTATAGGCACATGTTATCACGCCCTACAGGCATCTTTCTAGGAATTAGGATGTAGCTTCCAGACCTCTGGCTTCTGGGACTTTGTCCTCGCAGCATTCAAAAGGGCATCTTTCTTCTCATACAGAAGAGATGCTGTTATGTCAAATCACCTTCTTGTTCTCCTCGTGTGTGAGTCATAGGCTGCCATGTTGGTGTCTCAACACAGAAAGGAAGCATCGGCTTTTCTCCCTCTGCAGAGCCTGACTTTCAGGCTGGCTAAGGAACCCAGAGAATATAACTTAAAGCACCTTAAGCAGGGAGCCTCTTGTACTAAATGGCCCCTCTCGATGGTAACTGGGGTCAAGGTACATCCTTTTCTAAGAAGACAGGGAGCCAACTCCCTGAGTCTGATAAGCAGAGTGGCTGGGCTCTGCCTAAGTTCCTTACTGTCCCTTGGGAGCTGGCCTTCCTCCAGCACTGACCTTACAGACCTGGTAGTGAATAAGCTTCCAGTGGGGCTTGAGAGTATGCTGTGGAAGCAGCCTTCTGGCCTGAGGGCAGCCGTGGTGTGGCCTCAGACTCCCCCCTCAATTCTCCTGGACCAGTCTGTGACCCATTGGTCACTGGCTCAAGAAAGATGCATCAGATGCCGTGTGACTCATTAGCCAGACTCTGGCTTCCGAGCCAGGTCCTCTTTGGTGGGCGTTGGCTCTTGTCTTAGTGACTGCATGATTTCTCCAAGCCCCGTGTACATATATCCCAGCCATGTCCTGAGCAGAACCTTCTGGAAATGTCCTTATCTCCCAAAAGTATAGCAGAGAACTAAAGTATAGCAGGGAGGTCACGTCCACACGTCCACACCTGTCTCCTGCTTTGGGCTGCTTCTCCAGAGGTTGCTGCCCAACATTTGTCTTTCTGGGTCAGATATTGACCAGAGGCGAGTCTCTGCCTTAATTATGCAGACTTCTTGTCATTGCAGGCCTAATTTGCATGTGGTCTAATTGAGATGCTGTGAAGCTATTTGAGTTCAAATTACTGTCAGCACCACATTGAGATGTTCCTTCATACCCTCTAGGATGGCTGTAAGAAAAGAAGCCAGATAAGACAGGTCTGGGTGAGATGGAGGAATTGGACCCCTGGCGTGCTGCAGCCCAGGGTGCAAAATGGTGCAGCTGCTCTAGAAAAGTCTGGTGTTGCCTCAGGGGCAAGAGATACGCCCAGGGAAGCCAAAGCGTGTGTTTACAAATCCTGCGGAAACACCGCAGGTGCCCGTCAGAAGAGGCCGGATGACAGAGCTCAAGTGTGGCGAAGCCATGCAGTAGAGTTTTATTGAGCCGTAGAAAGAGTGGCATGTTGTGCAGCTGCAGCAGAGATGAGCCCTGAGGTAGGAGAGAGATGCGCACTCACACGCACTGGTATGTGTGAATTACCCACACACAGCTGATCACGTATTAACAAGACTTCATTTATATGAAATGTCCAGAACAGGGAAATCCATTAAGAAGTTAGATTTGTGATTGACTAGAGCTTGGTGTACCTAAACGTGGGCGTTTGAGGGTGATCTGTGTCTGCTAACTGAAACAGAGTTTCTATGGGGCAGTGAAAATGTTCTAAAATTGTGTTGATGGTTATGCAACTCGGCGAAAAACCATTGAAAAAAAATTTGAGAGAGGGTCTTGCTCTTTAGTCCAAGCTGGTCCTGAACTCACTGGGTAGCCCGCACTGGCCTTGAACACAGGGCAGTCCTCTTCCTTGAGCCTCCCGAGTGCCGGGATAACTGGTGTGTGCTACCACACCTGCCTCGTTTTTTCAGGGGACTGGGGAATTGAACCCAGCACATGTTCGGCGAGCACTTTAAGCACAGAGCTGTGTCCCCAGTGTGTAAGTTGCTTTTAAAACTTTCATAGGAGCACACTTCTCTATTTACCCTTATGTTGCTTTTCTGAAAGAAGAGGCCGTCCATGACAGCTCTGTGTGCATGGCAAGCACGCGAGGATGTTCACCATTTTGGTCTTCACTCTAGAGCTGGAGCCCGGCGCTGCCGTGGAGTATGGCAGAATCTTGGCCCAGCACGCCCGCCGCCCTATCTATATCCTGAGAGGGGGTTACGAGTGCTTCTCTGGCCTGTATCACTTCTTCCGGACTCAGAAGATCATCTGGATGCCCCAGGTGAGGGAGGGGCTGACACAGGCTGGTCCAGGTGGCAGGTAGAGCTAGGGAGCAGAGATGGGGACAAAGGACATGGAAGGGACTGGGCAGGACTGGAGACAGCCAGGGGTCCAGTTTGCAACGATGTATTCACGGCTGTCAGGTTCTGGCAGAGTCCAGTGTAGGGGCAGCCAACGGAGGATTGTGGGTACGGGGCTGTGTCCCAAGTTAGTCAGGGGACAGTGGCTTGGGCCTACCTCTCCATTCGTGGCTAGCTCTCCAAATCCTAGCTGGGGAAAGGGGTGGGATGATAGTCCCTGTCCACAGGGAACTCTTGGACTACAGCAAAGACTGTTTATAACAGAGCCGTGGCCAAGGGACACACGAGGTCCCTGGAGGGTCTGGAGTTTGGGGGGAAGCAATTTGGGTGAAGAGGCTTTCGGGCAGCCAGTGGCTGAACACTGACGTACAGGAAGAGCACTGGAGTCCCTGGAGAGGACTGTGTGCGCGCGTGTGTGCGTGTGCGTGTGTGCGTGTGTATGTACACATGTGCTGTATCAGAGTCCAAGCCATGGTGGGTTATAAACATGAAGTATTTTCACTTATTTCTAATATTTTCCTTCAGCTGTGCTTTTATTTCTTTGTGGAGTTGTATTTTGGACAAATCCTATACTTTCTGGTAATTTTCAGTTATGAAGAAATTTCACAGTGTAAAATGATATTAGGGAGATATGAATATTTACTGGATATTTGATGATATTGAAGGATCATTGTCTTTTCTTTAGGCATGCTGACATTATTATGGCTTACATTTTAAAGAATGTATTTTTTATTTATATTGTATATGTATATTTATATGTATTTATTTTTAGAGATACAGGATGAAATATTTATGGGGAAATTATGATATCTAGAATTTCATTTAAAAAATCTCAGGTGGGAGCTGGGGGCATAGCTCAGTAGTTAAAGCACTTGTCTAGCAAGCACAAGTCCTTGGGTTTGATTCCCCAGCACCACATGAGCTGGGCATGGTGGTATAACCCTGTAATCCCAGCACTCAAGAGGTTGAGTCAGGAGGATTACTGTGAGTTCAGGGCCAGCCTAGGCTACTGTCTTAATTACGTTTTCCATCACTTGTGGCTCAATATCTGACATCCACAATTTTGGGAGGAAAGATTTATTGTAGCTCACAGTTTCAGAAGGTCTCAGTTCATTCATGGGTGGGTGGCTGGAAAATGGTGGAATCACATGGCGGGACTGCAGCTAGAGCTGGAATTGGAGTTCTTTGCCTTACAGCATGGTGGAAGAGAGAGAAATTGGGGGGAAGGGCGGAACCAGCGCATACCCCTCGAAGTCAAGCCCGCACCTCTGTCCCTTCCAGCCAGGCCCCACCTCCCAGCCCTACACAGTATCCATGGGAACATGAGGCTTTGGGGGGACACTCCAGATCCAAACCACCACAGCTTCCTACTGAGTTCAGGACCAACCTGGACTATAGAACAAGACCCTATCTCAAAAAAAAAAAAAGTCTTGGGTAGAATGGGGTTTCAATGAAACAAAAATTCCCATGCATGAGTTGATAATGATTAAAGCTAGGTGTTAGGTAGAAGTACTTATATTATGTTTTCTACTCATATATTTTTTGTTTGAAATATTTTTAAATAAGAGAAGTGAAGGCAGTCAGTCCCGTATAAGCCGTGGCACTTTAACAGCACAGTCTGAAATCTCTTCCCACCCACCAGAGCTGGCAGCCTTCATCTGCTGGAGCACTTGGAGTTGGAAGGGTAGGGGGTTGCTCCGGATGCCCTTAGGAAAGGCGTCTCTGCTCTCCCTCCTCACGTCCCTTTGGTGTTGGCCAGTGTGGGGTCTGTCTTGTATGTGTCCAGCTGCTGGTGGATGGTGGAGGGAGCTGTTGTCAGTCTGGCGCAGTCCAGCTTTGGGTGCAGCTTGGGGCCCTGCTGACCCTCACCCTGGCCCCATCAGTTGTTGACACTTTCCTAAAGAGAGCCAGCCATGATACCCCTAACCCCTTCTAGGAGTCCCCACACTCCCTCCCCATCCCTGGGCAGTCTGACCCCCACCTTGTCCACACTTCTTCTCTTGAATCCTGGGAACATTCTCAGGGGGGAGTGTGCCATAGGGAAGGGACTCAGCGGATGTTTCAAGCTCCTCCTTGTCCCACTGGCTCTGCTGTCTGCTGGCTCTAAGATGAGGCAGGGCCTTGTGTGTGTGAAGTCACACCTGTTCTCAAATCTGTGGTACCCACTTTGAGCAGCACTAAGGATTTTATTTTTTTAATGAGGAAACACATTATATTGATATATAGCTATCAGCATATGAACAAAATCGACATTAAAATCTTTCTTTAATGCATTAAAACAATGTAGCAGCAAGTCTCATAATTTATAATTTCAAAATATTGATAAATACAAAATGTCTGAAAATTTCTATAACAATTCTAGCAAGAATTAAAGCATCTGCAAAATAAGCCAGATTCAGAAACATGAGTATCTTATGCTTTCCGTAATATATAGAATCTAGGAATAAAAAAAAAAAATAGAGAGACATAGAGGTAGAAGGCAGAGTACCTACTCACCAGGAGGTGAGTAGGGGAGGGAGGGGGGGTGGATGTGGATACGTCAGGTGCATCTGTAGAAGTGCCATGGTTTCCAGTGGCGATGGAGTCACAGGTCATTACTGATACAGTAAGGTTTTTTGTTTGGTTTTAGCGTTCCAGAGATTGAACCCAAGGACTCATAGGTGCCAAGCAGGCTGGGGACTGGGCTCAGAGATGCTCTACCCTGAATTATGTCTCCCAGTCCTTTTTATTTTGAGCAGCACTAAGGTTTTTAGCTTGGCAAGTGTCTGGCTAGTCTCCTTGTCCTGTCCCCTTTTTCCTGAAGGAACCTGCCTTGTTGGCTTTGCAGGCCACATAGGGATTAATTTATCTCTGCAGATGTTACATCACAAATAACTCACCACCCACCATCTTATTTAAAGTTTCAGGAAGGTGCAGCTGACATGCAATGAACTGTGTGTGTTTACAGTGCCACGTGGTCTTGGCTGGTGGAAGCTGAGGGTGGGGAGTGGGGCCAAGGTGTAGCCCTTCCTGCTTGCATCTGCCTTGAGAACTTAGAGACTGAGCATCTGCCTCTCCCCGCTATGGGACCTTTGCCACCAGTTCATGGACAAGGATGAAAGTTCCACGCCCGTGCTGTGTTATTCATAAAGCCAGTTGTCCCAACTGCTCCCCAGGCAGCCACTTCTGTGAGATGAGATAGAAGCTCCACATTGAGGCCCTCAGGTAACCCCCTAGTTTGTGGAACAGATTAAAATTCCTTCAACAAAATCTCCCTGTGAACAAAGTGCCCTGGCACTGGTATGGGTCTGCAGTCCCCGCTACAGGCAGGCGCCAGCAGCCTGAGTGGGGCTAGGAGGAGGGGGCAGGCTCATGTCGCGTTTTAGGAGGTCAGCTTGGACTGCAGTCGGGGGAGCAGAGCAGTGGGCTGAATGGATTGGGGAACACAGCTCAGAGGAGAGGGGAGTAGAGGCTGAAGTATTTTCTAGGATGGGGCGTTGACCAGGCGCAGGGCCTGGGAGAGGGAGTAGCCCTGGTCTTAGTGTGGGTGGCAGGCGAGCCATGTGGGGTGCTTCATGCAGTGGGGAAGCCCAGGGTGAGGAGGCTGTTCCAGAAAACAGCAAGCGTGATGTGGGCATGCTCATTGGAGTCATGTTGTGCTGTTGTTTCTGTAACGTCACTTGGCAATGTCTGAGAAATCACCGTGTTGCTGTACACACCGCACTTGCTTCCCAGGCAGACCCATGTGACTCCTGAGAGGAGGCTGATTTGCAGTGTAGTGGGAAGAGTTTGGTAGGTGTGTTACTAGTGTTTGGTAAAAATGTTCCTGGTGGAACTGTGGGAATTTCACATGGCCCCAGCAACCTGGGTATCCTCTGTGGGTGGGGTCAGCCCAGGCTCCAGAGCAGGTTCTGGCCTTGTCAGCAGGGGCTGGGTGGCACAGCTCTGTGTTCCAAACCTGAGGGCTGGCTCCACTTGGTGTGTTGCTTGTGGAAGGCTTTTGAGGCTGACAGCTTGGGAAGGATGTGGGTTTAAAGTGCGCTCATCTCGGTGAGAAGGGGTGTATTGTGCTGAGTCCACAGGGCCCTGCGGGCCAGCATGGTAGTGAGGAGCCTAAAGTATACCGGTACTTCTGATTTGGTGCCAGAGGACTTTGGAGGTTTTCTTTCTTCTTTTCATTAATTAATTATTATCTTCAGTCCTGGGGCCTTGTCATAGAGCTACATCTCTAGCTACCCACCCCCCCAATTCCTTTAGGAGGCAGAATCTCACTAAGTCACTAAGTTGCATAAGCTGGACTTGAATTTGCAGTTCTCCTGCTTCAGCCTCCCAGTGCTGGAATTACAGGTGTGTGCCACTACACTTGGCGTTGGAAGTGGTTTTGAACTCTGAAGTTACCTAGTTAGCGCTTCACATAGAGTAGTGGGGGAGAACAAAGGTCTCTAGTTAGAAAATATAGAAAGTATCAGTTTGCAATGGGGACCGAGTTTCCCTGCCTGGTGGGGGTCTCTTCCAGCCTTTGGTTGCTAATATAACCCTGGGTTTTCTGAGCACGATAGCTTGGGTGCAGCTGGTACATGCATGCAGTTCCCTGCTCCCTTCTTCCTTGGTTACAAAGGACCACTGCTTCTGAGAGCTAGGTTTGGAAAGTTTAGAAGTCAAACTAAGCTGTGTTCCCAGCCCATTTCTTAGTTTTGATTTTTGAGACAGAGTCTGGCTAAGTAGCTAAATGGTCCAGTCTGGGTTTGAACTTAAATCCTCCTGCCTCAGCTTCCACAGCACTGGGGTTATAGGCCTGTACCACTAAGCCCAAGAACAATTTTATTTTTAATTGACCATAAAGTTGTACATCTTCATGGGATATTGTGATATTTTGATACATATGTACATGTGTAACATTTAAATCGGGTTAAACACACCTGGCTCCTCAAATGCTTGTCCTTTCTTTACAGTGATAACATTCAACTGTTTCCTTCTGGGTTTTGAACTGCGCAGTGTGTCGTTTTCCACAGCCACCCCGCTGCGCGCTAGCCCTCCAGAGCTCCCTGGAGCCTCGCACTCAGAGCAGCCTCGCCCCACCCATCCCCCCACTACTCACTCCAGCCTCTGGTAGCTACCCTTCTGCTCTCCACTTGCATGAGATCAACTTCTAAAAATACTAGTGTGATACTCGTCTTCCTGTGCCTGGTTTATGTTACTTACCTTAAGGTCCTCCAGCTCCCTCCATGGTGTTGTGGCGAAAGTTTTTTGTTGTAAGTTTGGGCGTGGAATTTAGTACACTTCTATTTAAGTGTTTGTCCCGCTCTCTCTATCTCTTTTTTCCTGTTATTTATTTGTTTGTTTATTCACTCTGTAGCCCAGGCTGGTCTCAAACTCACAGCACGCTTCCTGTCTCAGCCTCCTAATTGCTGTGATTATGTGGTGCTGGAGAATTGAACCCAGGGCCTTGAGCATGCTAGGCAAGTGCTCTAATCTCTGAGCTACAGCCTAAGCCCCTCTCTTCCTCTCTGCACATTTGGTCCCTTCATTAGTGTTCACTTCCTGGTGATAAGTAAGCTGTATGTATGAAGGGAATCATTGTTTTTGTTTGTTTGTTTGGCTGGTCGGCTTTTGTTTTGTTTTGTTTTCAGACAGGGTTTCGCTCTGTAGCCCAGGCTGGTTCTGAACTTACTGGGGTAGCCCAGGCTGGCCCTGGACTCAGAACAATCCGCCTGCCTCAGCCTCCAGAGTCCTGGAATTACATGTGTGCGACACCACACCCAGCGTTTATGTGGTGCTGGAGAACTGAAATCGGGCTACTTAGCATTTGCTAGGCAAGTGCTTTAACCACGGAGCTAGTCCTTCAGGTCTATTATGTGTGTTTTGACAGTGTTTAAACTTTTTATTTGCCTTTTTATTTGTGTATTTATTTTGAGACAGGATCTTCTGTGTATGTCAGGCCGGTCCTGAACTCACTAGCATCCCAGGCTGGTTCGATCTCATGGCAGTCCTCCTGCCTCAGCTTCCCAAGCGCTGGGAGTACAGGCGTATGCCACCATATCCAGCTTGTATGGTACTGGGGAATTGAACGTAGGGCCTTGTGCTTCCTAGGAAAGGGCTTTAACCACTGAGTTGTGCCTCCAGCCTGGTGTTTAAATTCTGATGCCCTCCATTGTAAAAGAAGACTGTTCTTCCCCATCCTACGCACCCCAAAGGATTGCATACTAGGGTGTTGAAGGGCCTTGAATCTAGTTTCAGTGCTCACGACCAGGTGCGCATTGGTGCTGTGCAGGGAAGCCGAAGTCAGTGTTGAGCTCCAGCACTGCCCTGCGATGCTTGTTCAGTCCTGCGACCACCAGCCCTCTCACACTTTGTCCACATTATTTGGCAATCCCTTTGAATGTCCAGCTCAGAGCCTCAGTTGCTGCCCTTGGATTCTTCACCAAAGCTTGTTTGTGGGGCCACATGTCAGGAGGCCACGGAGTCTCGGCTCATGGCAGCCTTTCTCTTTCTTTACACCAGGAACTGGATGCGTTTCAGCCATACCCAATTGAAATAGTCCCTGGCAGAGTCTTCCTGGGTGATTTTAGTCAAGCCTGTGACCCTAAAATCCAGAAGGATTTGAAAATCAAAGTGCACGTCAATGTCTCCATGGAGACCGGGCCCTTGTAAGTAAAGGAGACGCTACTGTTTTTTTTTTTTTTTCCCTTGGTGAAGTATCCTCTGTTTTCTCAAGTTTCCTATGCCAAGCATCTGTAGAATTGCCAGGGCTCTTAGCAGTCGGCATCACTGAAGCAGGGCCAGCACGGGTCTCCACCTGCATCTGGCCTGGCCTCAGCATCCTCAGCCCCTGACCCATATCTCACACTGTCCTCTAAACCCCACTACAAGTGACGTGGCCCTGATACTCAGCTTCTGGTACACAGTGTCTTGTGTGCAGGTAGATAATCCGTTGTTGAAAGTTCATGTAGAGAACTACATGGTTTATGATGAATGAGGTTCACATGGTGAGAACCTGAGAGAAGCCTCCAGAAAACAGTGAGGGAGAAATGAGGCTCTCCATCCAAAGGATCACAAGGAGCTGAATCTTGGCCAAGGTTAGGGGAAGCAGCTCTTCCTCCAGTTGAGCCTTGAAATGAGGCCTCGCCAACAGTGTAGAGGACCTAAGCCAGAGGTGCCCACTAAGCCACTTTCACATTCCTGACCCAGGGGATCAGATAATACACACTTGTCATTCCAAGCTATTAAGTCTTAAGGTATTTTTTAAAATAGAGCATAGTTGGTACTGTGTTAAGGTACTAAAAGAAAATAACTGTCCAGGGCTGGATGAATGGCTCAGCAGTTAAAGTGCTTGCTCAAGCACTAAGTCAAGCACTAAGTACCTGAGTTCAATTTCCCAGCACCACATAAGCTGGGCGTGGTGGCACACACCTGCAATTCCAGCACTTGGGAAGCTGAGGCAGGAGGATTGCGGTGAGCCCGAGGCCTGTCTGGGCTCCATAGTGAGTTCAGGACCAGCCTGGGGTATAGAGTGAGACCCTGTCTCAAAAAAAAGAAGAAGAAGAAGAAGAAGAAGAAGAAAAGAAAATAATTGTCTACTCATAGTTATATATCCTGAGAATATATTATTCCATGGAGAAAAATTTCTATTTCTGGCCCTGATAGAGTAACCAGATTTACTGTGCTGCCTTGAACTAGAGCCAACAGAGGCTCTCAGATAATGGCCGTGTCTTAGTGACTTTTTGTTGTTGTTGTTGGGACAGAATACCTGACATCATCAGCTTAAGGGAGGAGAGTTAACTCACGGTTTCAGAAGGTCACAGACCATTTATGGGCAGATGGCAGTGGTGGAAACACACAGCAGAGCAGTATTTTGCAACATTCACATACATGGGGGTTCTGAGGGACACTGCACATCCAAACCTTAACAGGCCACGGACAGCATGGTGAAAGGAAAGAGGAGAGGAAAGCCATTACCTCATGGCAGCCATGAAGCAGAGAGAAAAGGAAAGCCAGGGAGGACGGGCCAGGCCGCATTCCCACGAGTTGCGTCCTTTTATGAGGTCCTACCGTCTGTGTTCCTCACCTCCCGATAGAGCCATCAGATCGTGACCAGTGGACCAGTCTATCTGATGAAATTAGAGCCCTCAGGATCCAGTCACTTCCCCAAAACACATGAGCAGTCATAAACACAGGGGCCTCTGTGGGTGCAAGTCCTATCCAAGCCATAGCACTGCCTATCGGAATGTGTGAGTGCAGCTGAAGCAGTGGTTAGAGGAAAGCTTGTAGCCGGAATCGGAAAAGAAGAATCCAACCATAGACCTATGCTTCCACCTTAAAAAATTATAAAAAGTAAGCAGGAGGAAATAGGTAATAAAGGATATAAATTTTAAAGAAAACAAAATAATTGGAAAAATCAGCAAAACCAGAATCTGGTTCTCTGAAAAGATCAGTAACATTGAACACTACCAAACTGATCAGAAAATACTAATATTTGGTGTAAGAGGAAGATCTTCATCATCAATTCTAGTGACATCAGAAGGCATTCTCTGGGCATTTAACTCAGAGAAATGAAAACCCGCGCATGGGTGTTCACAGCCCCATTGGGGAGTAGATTGGCACACGTGCCAGAGTACTGTGCAACAATGGAAAGAACAAGCCATTGATAACTGGCAACAAATTGGATCACCATGTCAGATTTCTTCTTGAGTATCTGACTTTTTTGATGCAATTATATGGTATTTTAAATGTTTCAATTTCTAATTGTTGCTAGTTTATAAAAAATCCAGTTGATTTTTCTATTCTGATCTTGTATGTTCCCACCTTTTCTCCGAGGCCTCCTCCATGGTGAAGCTTTCTGTTCCTCCCCAGTATTATGTGCAGCTCTCGATCCCAGCACCCAGCCAGTTAGACCAGGTCTGTGTGTGTGTGTATCTGCCTCCCTGTCAGAACAGCTGCCCCTTGAATGTGAGAGAAGCCCTGCCGGACTCTTCTGGTATCCAGTGGGGTCCAAGGCCTGACACACAGCAGGCCTTGAGTGGCTTAGAGGAGGATGGGTGGGTGGGTGGCCGTGCTCACATTCATCCCAGCAGATGCTCATGTAGGATCTGACCAGCTGCATGCCACCGTGATCTGCATCCTCCTGGGTGTCACCAGTAGACCCTTGTCTTCATGCATGACATTGATTGAGTGCTTACTGTGTGACGGGCGTGGCCGGGTACCTCATTCCCCTCTTCTCTCCCTCCGTTGGTGAAGTCTGAGCTGCCCCAGCCTCCCTGTTGTTTCTCAGATGTGTTGAGCGCTCTGCTTCTCGGGGCCTCCGTATTTGTGTTCTCCCTGATCTGGAAGACGTTGTCCTCAGTACCTGCTTGGCTAGTGCCCTCACTCCGTGGCACCTACTGAAGTGTCACCTTCGTAAAGTCTTTCCTGACTTCTGTCCCTAAAACAGCCCCCACCCATCCCTGTCCCTCCTGCTTTGCTCTCGACGTCAGCACAACACGTTTATTCTCCACAGTCGTTAGTCACCTTCCCGCCCTCATCTGATGGTGCACCGTGTTCTAGGGTGGATCCATCCATGTTTTTGCTTAATAAGGATAAGGTCACATATGTCACATATGTCAGGTATTCTTGTGTGCCACCCGGGGTGCTAAATGCCCTCTGTAGATTAATCCCTAGGGAGGAGTGCCTTCTTTCTGACACGGGCTGAGGTGTGTGTCCACTGAAGCCTGCCCCGTGGCTTTCCCTGCCATCCTGATGCTGTGGATGCAGGAAGATGCGACGGGCCGTCTGCACATGTGCTGGTTACCTGTGGGCTTCCCTTCAGCTTTGCAGGTGACCCTGACCGGCTTCTGCACATCCAGATAGAAGATTCCTCGGAATCCAAGATTTTCCCCTTCCTGCGCCACCTGTGCCACTTCATGGGTAAGGAGCACTCTGCATCCAGGAGCCCAAGCCCACAGTCCTTCCCTGCATGTCTGTCCCTGATCGGGACTCCCAGTGCTCAACACTGAAAGGGCAGGTCCCAGGACTGGGGCTCTGGGGCCCTCAGCAGGTGCTGCCACAGCGCTCACTCCCAGCAGTGGGCTCCAATGAGAGCTCAGACTATGGATTGAGCACCGTGTTCCGGCCCTCCCTGGACCACCATGTAGCTCTGAGCCTGTCGTAACTGAAAGTGGGCACACGTGTGCTGGGATCTTGGGCCCAGTGGTGACCTTACTCCGTTCATCCCTGCACTCATCCCTGGTCAGTGTGGTAGGATGTGGATGGGGGAGGAGACCCCAAAGCCTTTGCAGCCCTGATTTCCATAGTTCCATAACTCCGGGGCTGCCAGTCATCCTGCAGAGCTCCAGTGACCTAGCACCCCTGAGAGAGTGAGGTGTGTCAGGCCAGAGGCCTCTGAACAGCTGCCGGCCTAAGCTGCCATGTGAGCAGCTCAGAGTGGCACTGTAACCAGCCATCTCTGGTGTGACAGACTGCTACTGTCACTTGACTCGGGCCTGAGGCTGAGGCCTCCTGTGTGTCCTGCCATGAGATGGCAGAGCCTGCGGCATAAAGAGGCCCCTCCTGGCCTCTCACTGGTTTGCCTGGGCCAGCCCCTGTTTCCTCATCTGTGCAACAAGGGAGCTGGCCTTAATCATCTCCAAGTCTGTCTCCAGCTCTGCTAGTTTGTGACTTTGCACTTTGTGTTTATCTTCAGTTCTAGGGAATTACCAGGCCAGCCTGGGATGCTGGCTCAGTTTCCTCCCTATCCCTTACTGGGCCAGACTTGTAGCCTCAGGGGTGATGGGATTGTAGCTGATGTTTCTGTGCCAGGTCGTGGGTTAAGCACAGAAGAGAACCTGGTGGGGAAGGTAGGTAGTATGTGGCTAACTCACTTTCAAGATGAGGAAACTGGCTCAAAGTAATTTGCCCAAGCCCCACACACAGTGAGTTGCAGGGCTAGAGTTTATGCCCAGCCTGCACTTCTTCAGCTGGTACCTGGTGTCCTTGGAGGATGGTCCTGTCATCCTTAGGCCAGTCTGTGGTAAGGCTTCTGTGTCAGAAGCCCGGAGAGCCAGGAAAAGGCTTCAGCCTGATAATCTGCATGTCCAGGCAGTGTTCTTTTACATAGCTGGCCAGGTCTGAGGATTCCCTTTGTAAGACAAGGAAATTCAGTGTCTTAGAGAGGCCACGTGACCTGGTCATCTTCTGACAGCCGCCCAGGACCACATGGAATCGGACTCTGCATAACGCGGCTCGTTCTTTTTGCAGAAGTTCACCTCTTCCTCGGCTCTGTTGTTCTGGTCTTTTCAACCCGGGGCATCAGTCGCAGCTGTGCAGCTGTGGTGGCCTTCCTCATGCATCAGAATCAGGAGACCTTGAAGGTGTGTGCCTCCTGGGCTAGGCTTGGGTGACAGCCACTCCCAGCAGGTGGAGTTGGGGCTGGATCTGGGAGAAAAAGGGCCCCGCACTGTCTTGGGGCCATAGTAGGAGGTGGGCAGGGGACTTCAAATCTAGGGTGTCATCCAGCCCCTGGCACCCATGGGTGAGATCCCAGTGCTGCAGGCTAGAGGTCTGAGGCTGGGTCTACAAGGCTGGCTAAGACAGGCCACAGCTGGTAGCATTGCCTAGGAAGCTTGCCCACTGACTTTCTTTCCATTAGGTTTACTTGGGTTTTTGCAAGGGAAAACTCAGAGTCACAGAATCGTCGCCCTGGCAGGGCCTCTGCAGGAACCCAGATGAGCAGTCTTCCTCCACCATGACAGCAGGGCCCAGAGAGGGAAGGGGAGTGGGCTGGCAACCCCAGGAGAACTCAGGGCTCCTTATTCCCGGGCAGTGTGGTCATGAGGCCTGTCCTGAGGCAGGGGATCCTTGTCCGTCACAGCCTGTGGTCTCAGAGGGCGTGGGTGAGGCTCCCTTGGGCCCCGCGTTTTGCTTGGGGTGCAGGGGCGGACTAGAGTGAGTCTTGGATATCCAGCCTTTCTGCTCCTGGGTCTGTGCCTCAGAGAAGCAACAAAGGACACACAAATAGATACCTGTGCGTTACAGAAAGATTCATCATAGCTAAAAGCTGGAAACTACTTGGTGTGCATGGACAAATGAGTGAATTTTTTTTTTTAAAAAAGCATTTTATATCCACACCACGAAGTACTGTGTAGCTTTAACAAGGAAATACACTCTGACAGAGGCTGCACCGTGGGTGCCCCTTGAGGACAGATGCTCAGGCAGGTGCCCCAGTCGTAAGTCACACAGCATAAATACAATGTGATCTCACTTATTTGAGGGACTTTGGGAGTCATATGGGGGTGAATGGTGGTTGCTGGGGCCAGAACGGCAGGAATGTACCTAGGGAAGGCTGGGTGAGCAGTTGGTGGTAATAGGGACAGAGTTTCAGTTTAGGAAAATTAAAAGGTTCCAGAGATGATGGCAGTGATGGTCACACCACAGTACAAATGTACTTAATGACAATTAATTACACATACCTAAAAATGGCTAACAGGTAAATTTTTATGTTGTATGTATTTTAGCACAGTTTAAAGAGAGAATAGGTGAGGGTCAGAGTGAGCCCAGATCCTTGTTCTCTCTCCCACTAAGGGGAGCTTCAGGGTCCCAGTGGTAGGATCACTGCCTGCACGTGGAATATTTTGGTGTGTCCCGGGAGAGGACACTAACAACACAGGGAAAACATGGGGGGAAGGTGACCATTCTAATGACCTTCTCCAGGCTCCACCCTGGGTTGCCTCTGGTTTCCACTGAGAAGGGTATACAGAGCCCCCCAACCTTGACACAAGTTGTGTTCTCTAGTCCTGGCAAGCAAGTCTCTGTTCTCTCTCTCGCCACATCGAAGGCAGAGAGCCTAGGCTACTTTCCAGGGCTGGCTGGGACAAGAGCCATGTGAGGAAGACCCTTGTCCCCACTGGGCTCCCCTAGATTCCCTAGTAGCAAGACCCTCCACAGCAATGGGGTTTGTGCAGGCCCAGCATGCCGACATCAGGGGCCCTGCAGGGAGATCTACAGCCCTCTGTGTGGGAGTGCCGGTCAGTGGGTAAATGGGAGCAGAGGCCCCTGCTCTCAGGAGAAGCCCTGACATTCCCTTTCTGGAGCAGCAGTCCTGGTCTCGTTGACAGGAAGTTCCTGCCACTGGGGACGCCACCCAGAGTGTCATCTAGATAACTCCTGGCCAGAAAAGCTGTGCAGTCCATGGGGCGGTGGTCAGAGAGGACCGCCGCCATGCCCTTGCGGCAGTTAGTTTCTCCTGCTACCAGGTGTGCCCATACTTCACCCCGGGAGATAGTCTTGCCTCCCACCTTCTGTGTGATGCTGGGGTCCTGGGCCTGGACTTCGTGTCTGTACAGTGGGAACGCCTTGCGTTCTGGCTGTGGTCAGCTCAGCTGTGATAGGCAGAACATTTAGGACTTGCGAAGAATTTGTTTATGGGCCCAAGGTACTGACTCCTGAGCCCCACCCTGGCTTCTCAGGTGTTCAGGCCAAGGTGCAGAGGTAAGGGAAGTAGGAAGAGCCTGGCACCCAGAGTCTGCTGACTTGTGACTTGGGCTATCAAAACTTTGGCTGACTCTGATGCTCTTAAGAAATCAAATTCAGGGGCTGGAGGAATAGCTCCTTGGTTAAAGTGCTGGCCTAGCAAGCTCAAGGCCCTGGGTTTGACTCCCCAGCACCACATAAACCAGGCATGGTGGTGCACGCCTGTAATCCCAGCACTCGGGAGGCTGAGGCTGTGAGTTTGAGGCCAGCCTGGGATACATAGTGAGTTCAGGACCAGCCTGGACTACAGAGTGAGACCCTGCCTCAAAAAAAAAAAAAATATATATATATATGGCCTACAAACTGGTGAGAGTAGCTTTGTCCCTTAGAGGTCTCCAAAGAAAAAAACTGGTAACACTGGAAGTGTTACACTTGGTAATGGAAGAAGAGTACTTCCTACATGCCACACCTTATAGTTCTTTATACGTAATAAGATCACCCACAGTGACCCTGCCCCTTTGGTACTACTGTTATCCCTGTTTTGTGGGAAGCACAGAGAGGCTGTGTGTGTGATTTGCCTCCACCCATGTGGCTATAAATGGGAGAACTGACATCCAAAGCCAGCTGGCCCAGCTCAGGAGTCGGGCTTTCAACAGGGCCGAGGGCAGTAGGGAGCTGCTGGCCTGGGCTGCTCACCCAGGTGACCTGGGTACATTCCTTCATCCTCTGTACATACTCAATAGGTAGGGTGAGGCTGACACACCCGCCCTCCTTGCCTGCTGCCCTAGCTGCGAGTCCCAGCGCTGTGAGCTGGGAGGGGAAGTGTGCAGCATGGGTGAGGGAGTGTGCTTAATGGTTCTTCCTCAGGGACCTGTTCTGATCCAGCCAGCACTTAGAAAACCTTGCAACTGCACAGCTCCACCCCAGCACCAGTTTTAAAAGAAGAGTTGTGGTATACACATAACATATAGCTTATCATCCCTACCATGTACAGTGGGTATTTCGACAGTGTTAAGTGCATTCGTATTGTGCAAGTCTAAACTTTCACATCTTGCAAACTGAAACTCTATACCCACTGAACAACTCCACATGCCCTCCCTCCCCCAGGCACTGACAATCGCCTTCCTGATTCTTAGCTATATGAATTTTTCTACTGTTGTACCGTAAATAAAATTCTCCCTTTTTCACAGCTGAATTATATTTTATTATCTTAACCCCATAACCTATCAGTGAGACCATCTGGGCCAGGTACTTTCTGTTTTGAAGGCTATTCATTACCGATTCCA
This sequence comes from Ctenodactylus gundi, assembly GCA_004027205.1. Classification (NCBI taxonomy): domain Eukaryota; kingdom Metazoa; phylum Chordata; class Mammalia; order Rodentia; family Ctenodactylidae; genus Ctenodactylus; species Ctenodactylus gundi. The sequence continues at coordinate 23,382 of PVKB01006371.1, read as the reverse complement.
TTCCTTTGATATAGTCCTATTCAGGTGGTCTCTTTCCTCTTGAGTTTTGGAAGATGATTGTTTTTAAGAAATGGGTCATTCATATTTGTGGGCATGGAGTTGTTCATAGTATTCTTTTATTACCTTTGTAATGTCCATAGGATCTGTGATGATATCTTTTTTCTGGTACTAACAATTTGTGACTACTCTCTTTCCTTTTTCTGGCTAAAAGTCATTGATTCTATTGATCTTTTCAAAGAAAAATGTTTTCATTTTGTAGATTTTTCTTTGTTCATTTCCTGTCTTCATTCTTTTGCATGTAGCTATCTAGTTTTTCCACCACTATTAAAAATACTTTTCCCTATTGAATGGTTTTGTGCTGAGCACAGTGATGTATATGTATAATCCCAGCTACTGAGGCAAGAGAATTGAAAATTCAAGGCCAGTTTGGGCAACTTAATGAGGTCTCATCTCAAAATAAAAAGGGCTGAGGAGGAAGCTCAGAGTAGAGTTGCTTGCCTAGCCTCCATCTGGCCCCAGGTTCAATCCTTGGTACTGGAATAAACAACCAACCAACCAACCAGTTAGCCAAAAAAAAAAATCAGCAGGGCCTGGTAGCCAGGCTTGAAGTCCCAGCACTCTGGGAGGTAGAGGCAGGAGGACTGCAAGTTCAAGCCCAGTTTGTATAATTTAGAAAATTAATGAAACTCTATCCCAAAATCAGAAATAAAAATGAGCCACTCAGTGTGAAGGCCTTGGGCTCAATTCCCCAGTACCAGGAAAATTAATTAACTAATTAATCATTTGACCATATATATGAGGGCTTATGTCCAGACTGTCCACTTTATTCTGTTGGTCTGTTTCATGTCAATGCCATACTGTTTCAGTTGCTGTAGCTTTATGTTAAGGTTTAAAACCAAGAAGAGCGGGTCTGTGGGTGTAGTTCAGTGGTTAAAGCGCTTGCCTAGAAAGCACAAGGCCTTGGGTTCAGTTTCCTAGCACTGCATAAGTTGGGCGTGGTGGCACATGCCTGTAAGCTCAGCACTTGAGAGGCTGAGGCAAGAGGATTGCTGTGGAGTTCAAGGCCAGATTGGGTTACGTAGTGAATTGAAGACCAGCCTTAAGTATATAGCTCGAGACCCTGTCTCCAAAAATAAATAAATAGGAATCAGATAAAACCAAGAAGTGTGAAACTTCCAAACTTCCAACTTTATATATATATATATATATATATATATTTTACAATTTTTTTAATTTGGAGAATTTTAGGATGGATAGTTTTACATGTTGTGCAACCATCTTGCTATCTCTTTCCAACACTTTTCATTATTCAAAACAGAGACTACCCAGTAACATGCACTCCCTCTTCCCCTGCCCCTTGTCCTGAGTCACCTCTGCTCTCATTCCTGTCTCTGTGCGTTTGCCTGTTGGAGAGGTTTCTTCAAAGTGAATCACAGTTATGCCCAGGGTTATCCACATCATAACTGTCCTAACCTTCACCAGTACTCCATGCCTGGTGTGGCTAAGATCATTTTGTGGTGTTGGCATCACGTGGTCCATAGTATGTATACCCTTAGCATCCTTTCTACTCCTGCGAAGTTGGAAGTAATGTTTGGATAGATTTTTTTCTTTTGGCACAAAAAAAGTTCTTTGGGATTTTGATAGGGGTGGTCTTCAGTCCGTAGATTATGTAGGTAGTGTTGATGTCACTGCATTATCAGAGCTGTGAATCTGTGACGTGGGATGTGTTTCCATTGACTTGTGTTTTCTTCTGTTTCTTTCAGCAGTGCTTTGCAGTCTTGAGTGGGTGGATAAGTCTTTTGCCTACTTGGCTAATATGTTGTATTGTTTTAAATTTGATTTTAAATATAATTATTAATGTCCTTTTTGAATTATTTTTAATATAGAAATGTGGCTGAGATATATGTGTTGACTTCATTACTTTGCAGCTTTGCTGACTTTATTAACTCTGACATGTATGTGAAATCTTTAGAATTTTCTGCATATGAGTTCATGACCTCTTCAAGCAAATAGTTTTCCTTTCTTCTTCCTAATTTTGCCGTCTTTTCTTTCTTTGTCTTGCCTGCCTGTTCTGGTTAGGACTTCAGTACTGTGCTGAATGGAAGCAGGCATCCTTGCCTTGTTCCGGGTCCTAGCAGGAGCAGTTGCAGTCTTTCTCCACTGAGGGTGATGTTAGCTCTGGGCCCTTCCTGTGTGGTCTCTATTAGGTGGACATGCTTTCCTCTATTGCTCTGTTAAGGTGCCATTTTACCTTTCCATTTCCCTCTGTCCTCAATCCACACAGAGACCAGCTGCACGCCCGCCTTCTTGCAGTGACCCTTCCTGCACTGAGTGTGCACACCTGTAGGAAAGCAGCCTTCGTTGTCCATCTTTGGAGAATTGCCCACAGCGCCTGTCCTCTCCCAGGAATTCGTCTGTCACAATGCACATCTTTGTTCAAGGCCTGCTCTGTGCGCCAGGCATGAGCATAGTGTTTTCCTGCCCACAGGAGGTTTCACAAACGTGTTCTCCCTCTTCATGGGAGCTGTCTGAAATTGGAGTGATTTCTGTGCCCCTCATCAGATGCAGGGGTGCAGAGGGGCTTGCCCAAGGCAGAGCCCGTTTTCACCATGCCTTGCCCCAGTGAATTCACAGCAGGCTACTGGTATTTCTGTGTTCGGCTCCTAAGCCATGCTGTAGGCCCTGGGCAAGTGCCTCGTGTCCCCTGAGCTGGCTCTGGGCTAGAGTGGAGAGAGCCCCCGACACATCCCAAACTCACCTTTTCCTCTTTGCTTTCACAGAGGTCTTGGGCCCACGTCAAGAAGTGTAAAAACAACATGCGTCCGAACTGGGGCCTGGTGATGGAGCTCTCGGAATGGGAGAGAAGTATCTTTGGGAACGTTGTCACCAACATCTCCGATCCGCTCTACTGATCTCTGCAGCCCAGTGATGGGCACTGAAGAAACCTGCTTGGGGCTTCGGGTGGGTAGGGCAGAGTGTGGCCTGGAAGGCGGCCTTTGCTGCTTTGTCCCTCTTCTCAGTCTCCTATGCTGGTTCCTCCCTGGCCTCCTATTTGCTCAATACAGCAGGTGTTCTTTCCTCAGGCTCCTCAAGGACCTACCCCCCGGGGACACCCTGACCACTTCCATGTGCTCCTGGGGCGGCCTAAGGCTGGAGCATCTGCCCCTGTATCCCATGACTTGGACCCTTTCGAGGTTGCCTGGGGATGCTCTGTAGGTGCATGAGAACTATCACAGTGCACACCCATGGGCAGAGTCCCTGCCCCTGAGCTCCTGGGATGAGGCCCCCTTTCTCCATCCCCAGGCCCAGCACTCCGACCACTCATCCCTGGGTCACTTGGTGCCAGTGCCCTCTGTCTGCAGCCCCCCGCCCCCACATTCCCGGTTGCTACCTGGCGTGCTTACCATGCTGAGACCCCACCCTTCCAGCACCCACAACCAGGTTTCTGGAAATTCCTCAGGTCTGAGGTTTTCAAATGCACACCCCCTGTGTTGGCACAGGCCAAGCTGGAGTCAGGAGAGGGCACAGGTAGGGCCCAAGGGGTGCTGTGGGTGTCCACCAGTGTAGGGACTTCCCTAAATCCATCCAGCAAGCTTTAGGTGCCACCCCGTGGGTGAGGCCGAGTCTCATTGATAACTCTGGAAACAATGGAGGGGTGTGTGCACGCTGGGATCCCCCCATTTGAAGGGCAGACCTTCCAGAAGAGATTTAGCTGAAGGAAAGGGCCCTTCAGCACTGGCTGTGGTGACAGACCTCCCGCTAGGCTGTGCAGAGCCCGCGGAAAGTTTTAAGCAAGGGCCTGTGGGCCCCTTGCCTTGTTTTAGGTAGAGCGTCTGGTGACTGTGGGGAGGGCAGTGAGCTGGGCGTGGAGGCGGGGAGCCAGTAGAGGTGGCTGAAATCCCGGCTCGGAAGGACGAGGCTCCGAGTCCCTTCCCGCAGCTTCCCAAGGACGCAGTGTCGGAGGCAGGTGTCACCTCCCGGGGCCTTGGCTTTTGGCAAGCACGGCGGCGGACGCGCTGCTGGCACGGCTGGTGGCGAGTGGGCCAGGGGCCACAGCCTCTCGGTCCCCGCCAAGAATCTGGGGGCTAGGTGCCCTCTGCGCGCGTGGCCCCACCCCTGGGCCTGATTGGCTCTGGTGGGGGGCGGGGCCAGCGCGCGGCCTGCGCCAGGCCTTTTCCCGTTGGTGGCGGCGGCGGGAGCCCGGAAGTGGACGGGGGCCAGGCGGCGGAGGGGCCTCGGGCCGCTCGGGGTTGCGGCACCGTCGTCCACTGGCGGCTCCTGCGGCCGGTGGTGCGGCAGCCATGCAGCCCCCGCCCCCGGGACCGCTGGGCGACTGCCTGCGGGACTGGGAGGATCTGCAGCAGGACTTCCAGAGCATCCAGGTGAGCCCCCACGCGGTCGCCGGTTGGTCCCCGAGCTGTGTCAAGGGTCGCGCTGTCTCAGGTCCGGCTGCAGGGAGCTTGGGGTCAGGGGTCGGGGTCGCTAGGCCCTAGTTTCTAGGTGGCAGTCTCGTTCGCCTCCGCTGTCCCTGCTGGCATCCACACCGCGCCGGGCCTTGGAAAGGGATCGCAACCCCATGTGCGCCCCCCTCCCTGCTCTCCACATCCCTGGCCTGGCCCTGACCTCACCCAGGTCCGCTTCCACTGCAGCAGCCGCCCGGGACAGTTATCCGTCAGTCATTCTGCAAATACCCTGCAGGTACAGCTTCCCCGCCCTCGGAAGCTCCTCGCGGAGCTGTAGGGAAGCGCTGTTTTAAGTGAAGTCCACGGCCTGGGTCGGGGTCAGGGCCCATCCCAGGAGGGACTCCCAGGAGGGACAGGGTCCTCCTGGGAGGGACAGGGCTGGGAAGGCCCATGTGGCTGCTGTAGGGGGAGCTAGAGGAGGAATGGGCCGGGCCAGACTGCCGAGACCTCCCGGGCCTGGCCGGGACGGGGCTTGCTACAAGAGGAATTACCCCTGTGAGTTTTGTTAAGTGGCTGTTCTGTCCCGAGGCCACAGAGGAGATTACTGGCTTCTTCCCGGGAGAGAGGATGATGGTTGTGCTGCCCAGTGGGGGGTCATGCGAGGGTTAGAGTGGGTGTGGTGGCTCCTGCCTTGAGAAACAAGACCCAGGCAGAGTGGAGCCCAGGCCAGCCAAGATCTTGGCTAGACCTCCGCCTCTCCTGGGTTGGTCCCAGCCCCTTCCTGTCTCCATTGTTGACCCCTGGTCCTGCCCAGTTAGCCTCCCTTAGTGCTTCTCCCTGTAAGCTGTGTCTTCTCAAGATCTACCCACCAAGGCACAGCCTCCGAGAAGCCTCAGGCCAAAGGTGCTGGGGATTTGTCTTAGGGAAGGAGGTGCAAGGTCTGGAACCCGGTGACCTTTTACCCAGGAAGAAGTGTCCGGGAAGGGCTGAGAGGGCAAGGGTGGCCGTGGGCAGCCTGCTTGGTCCGGGGTAGACTGCAGGCCTAGAATCCAGACTCAGGACTGAGAGCCAGGGCTGGGAGCAACTGGCAGGTGTGCTGGGACTAAGGAACTTTCCCGGAGCCTGCCACAGTACTGGGGAGTGGTGCTGAGGGGCCTTGCATGCTCACCGTTCTGCCCCTCTCCTGCTGTCCGAGGAGAGCCGCCTCAGCAAGGTCTCCGGCTCGGGAGCTCATGTCCTGCCAGTGGCTCTGGCTGGCAACTTCCCAGGCAGCCTGTGCTGTCTCCCCTCCGGCCCTAGGAGACCCACCGGCTATATCGTCTGAAGCTGGAGGAGCTGACCAAGCTACAGACCAACTGTACCAGCTCCATCGCTCGGCAGAAGAAGCGCCTCCAGGAGCTGGCCCTTCTCCTGAAGAAGTTAGCGCCTCCCCCAGCTGAGTGGGGGTGTCTGACCCAGTGGGGTTGGGGAGCTGCTGCTCCCTCAGGGGTGACCCTGGCACGGCCTCTCCCATCTCCAGACCTCATGTGCCCTCCTGCCCCATGGAGTCTTCTAGGTCACCTGGTGCTGCCTGCTTATCCACTCGCCTGACATTTGGGTCCTACCTGCAGATGCAAAGCCTCCCTCCCAGCAGAGGCCGCGGGGGCCACTCAGGAACTGGAAAACCAGATAAAGGAGCGTCAGGGCCTCTTCTTTGACATGGAGGCCTATTTGCCCAAGAAGAATGGGTGAGTCCTCGCCTTGGCTCCAGGCACAGCCCTTCCCAAGAGACAGGCCTGAAGCCAGATGCTTCCTCTTCTTGATCATTTAGTCAGTGAATGGTCCCAGGGCCCGCTGTGGCCTGAGCAGTCAGGCACAGTCCGACTTCTGTGGGAGCAGCCTGGCTGGCCGTGACAGCTCCCTGTGTGATGGGACCTTTGTGCAGAAGTGCAGGGGGAGGATGTGATGACAGGCACCTAACCCAGGCCAGGGCTTCCTAGTCTAGCGGGTCCCTAAGCTGTCTTCAGAAGCAAAGAGTGAGCCAGACAGACATGGGGAAAGAGGTGACAGCATCTGACTATGGAGACAGAAAGCTCAGGCAGTGGGTGCAGAAATGGTGCCCGGCTGCAGAGCTCGCCTTGGGCCAGCCGGGCAGGGGGCCTGCTGCTGTCACAGGAGGACAAACGGGTCACGGCGGGCGCATAAACCTAAGTTGATCAGAACTTGCACAAGGAGACCACGGGCTACAAGATGAGAGAGAGCGTTCTGGAAACGAGGAAGAAAGGGTCAGCAGCCTTGGATCAGATGGGGGGTTGGGGGTCTCCGTGCAAGCAGGGAAGGAAGTGCTTCCCAGAAGCCAGGGCCAGAAGCGGGGAGTGGGGCTGAAGGGGGATCTGGAGAAGGGACCCAGCTACAGGTGGGCAGCTCTGCATACGGTTGGCTGTGTGTGGAGAGAGGAGTCACTAGAAGGTTGTGAGCAGGAGTTAGGAGCAGCATCGGGCCTTTGGTTGGGCCCGTGTGTTACTTGCATAGAGGAAAGGTTGAGAGGAGGGGCCAGTGGAGGAAAGAGCTAGCTAGGCAGGGGGCAGTGGGTGGCGCAGGGAGGCCCCTGGGGAGGCGAGCATTGCCCTCCTGGTGCTGACGCAAGCGCTGCAGGCGATCTGGGATGGGTGCGGCGACCGATGGAGGACGCTGGCTGCTGGGCTGAGGCTAGAGGTGGAGGCTCGGGGAAGGATTTGCAAGGTCACTGCTAGGAGCGAGTTGGGGAGCCTTGTGGTGACCCGGCAGCGGGCTGGAGACTGGAGCGGGGCTTGCTTCTCAGGGTTGGGCTGGAGTCCATGCCCCCGTATCCCTCTGGTGGCCTCAGGCCAGTCCCTGGCACTGAGGCTGCGTCCCGGGGGCAGGGTGCATGGGAGTGTGTCGGGCAGCTGCTTGGTGCATGACGGGAGTTTCTCTGGCAGGGGCAGTAGCAGCTTGGGTAGGGAGTGATGGAATCGGGAGAGGCCAGCCGGGCAGTGGCTGCTTGTGAAGGAGGTTGTGGGATTCTTGGCTCTGACAGGAGAACCCGGTCTCAGAGTGCAGGGGCCTCAGTGAGGAGGGAGGTTCCTCATGGTGATTGAGAATTAGGCCGAGCACTTGGTGATGGTGCAGCCGAAGCCCTAGGTTTGTGGGGAGACCCGTGAGATCCGAGCGGTCCCTGTGGTGCGGGGCACCAAAGTAGACTTGGGTGAGGTTCCTGGAGGTGAGCAAGCAAGGAAAGTGAGATGGTGACCGAAGGTAGGTCCTGCAGAGAACCCAAGGCCGCTGCCCAGGCCCGAGGAGATCCCGGCTGTGGTGACCTTCCTGTAGGGTGGGAGAGCCGGCCTTCACCTAAGACCGGGGTGAGGGGGGAGCTCTGGGCAGGAACCAGCCGGCGAGGGACATTACAGGCTGGGAACATGGGCTCACCCTGGTCAGGATTCTGGAGTGGACAGGGAGAGAGACAAGCACCCATCAGAGGTGGAAGGCAGCACCCTATACCAAGGCCATGGGGAAAGCAGCTGTGTGCCCGGCCGAGGCCTAGCATGCTCCAGACTGTCCCGGTGCCTCTCCTCAGCCTTTGCGTCTCTCTCTTAGGTTGTACCTGAGCCTGGTTCTGGGGAACGTCAACGTGACACTCCTGAGCAAGCAGGCTAAGTACGCAGTTGGCACAAAGCGGGCGTTATCCCTCTCTGCCCTGACTCCTCTTGGTCTAGCAATGGGCTTAGGGACTTGCTCCCAGCCCTGGCCTGTGCCCTCCTGAGGTGGTGACCCCCTGACCCTGAGCCTGTGCCCCCAGATTCGCCTACAAGGACGAATATGAGAAGTTCAAGCTCTACCTCACCATCATTCTCATCCTCATCTCCTTCACCTGCCGCTTCCTGCTGAACTCCAGGTGGGCATTGTGCTGTCAGGCTCAGCCCTGCACCCTTCCGTGCCCTCTGCACTCACCTCTGTGCCCCTCTGCAGGGTGACAGATGCGGCCTTCAACTTCCTGCTGGTCTGGTACTACTGCACGCTGACCATTCGTGAGAGCATCCTCATTAACAATGGCTCCCGGTATGGGGGGCTGCCTGGCCCTGGGGAGGCCAGACCTGGGTGGGGGTGGGGGGTGCTAGATTCTCCCACTTCAGCCTCCCTACTGTCCCTCCTGTCCCCGAGCACTGACCCACTGAGGGGACAGAGTGACCGTGGCTCCCTCACACAGGATCAAAGGCTGGTGGGTATTCCACCACTATGTGTCGACGTTCCTCTCAGGAGTCATGCTGACATGGTGAGTGGCCCGGGTCTGGGCTAGTGGCATCCGGGACAGCCCCAGAGATGGTATCGTGGCTGCCTATACCTCCCTCCCTGTGTTTCCCTCAGGCCTGATGGGCTCATGTACCAAAAGTTCCGGAACCAGTTCCTGTCCTTCTCCATGTACCAGAGTGAGTGTCTCGGGGCTCCTGGGTGCAGGCTTGGCCCATGGTGCAGGTCGGGGGACAAGGAAGGCTCCTCCAGCACAGAGGCAGTTCTGTGTGCTCAGGCTGTCCGCTTGACTGTCCCCAGGCTTTGTGCAGTTCCTGCAGTATTACTACCAGAGCGGCTGCTTATACCGCCTGCGCGCCCTGGGCGAGCGGCACACCATGGACCTCACTGTGGGTGAGTTGCCGGGCCTGCTCTGCAGCCCAGCAGCGTGCCAGGGTGGGACTCGCTGCCTGTGCTGTGGGCCTGGGTGACCATGTCCCCTTGGTTTCTGCATACTCTGCCTGCAGAGGGCTTCCAGTCCTGGATGTGGAGGGGCCTCACCTTCCTGCTGCCTTTCCTTTTCTTCGGACACGTAAGTCCTGCTGTGTTTCTCAGTCTGTTCCCTGCTCTAGCTCTGGGCTATGGGTTGAGGAAAACTCCTTCTCTCAGTTCTGGCAGCTTTTTAACGCTCTGACGTTGTTTAACCTGGCCCGGGACCCCGAGTGCAAGGAATGGCAGGTGAGCCCTGCCAGGAGGGAGGGGCTGCTGGGAGCCCGGCTGGCCCCAAACCATCTGGCCATGTCCTGCTCTGTTCTAACCCGGGTTCCCCGCAGGTGCTCATGTGTGGCTTCCCTTTCCTCCTCCTCTTCCTCGGCAATTTCTTCACCACCCTGCGGGTTGTGCACCAGAAATTCCACAGCCAGCGGCATGGGGGCAAGAAGGAATGAGCGGGGCCTCCACCTGTTGGCCCCAAAGGGGCCTCTGACCCTCAGTGTGGCAGGAGGGCTGGGTGGTGCCTCCATGTGCATGGGAGGGTCCTCTCTGCCCCCCCCCCCCGGATTTGTGGGCTCTGTGGGCCCTGAGGATGACCTGTGCTTGGCCCCAGCTTGTAAGAGCTGGGTGCTGGGGCCTCAATAAAGGAAACAAGGCACAGAGGTGGCCTGACGTGTTCTCCAGAGGTAAAGTGGGGCTGCATGTCCCCCACCACCACACAGGCTCTTGGGGCTCCTGGACTGCTGGTCTTCCTGGGCTCTGAGGAAAACAGAGCCAGGTGGTGATACCAAGTGTCAAAGCAATACCAGGTAAATACAGAAAACAACTTTATTCCAAGGGCCAGAGATTATTTAAAATTATTTACACTCATTCAAGATCATGTGGCAGGGCCAGGCCCCAGCTCAGCTTCAAGAAGAGCCCCTTCTGTCCAGCTGCCACAGGCCCAAGGCATCACTGAGTGTGGGCCTGGTGCCCTGCTGTGTGCCCTGCAGCCTGGCTGCCTTGTACAGGCTGACTTGGCCCAGCTGGCCACAGGAGGGCGCCTGTCAGGCTGGAGGAGTCTCTGTCACAGGCCTGCCCAGTGTGGAGGCAAGGCCGAGCAGAAGCCACCAGTGGGCTGAAGAAGGGAGTGAGGAGAGGGATTACAGACAACGAATTTGGTGTGAGGGGCAGGGTGGGCAGTGGCTCCTAGCTCCACACATCCAGGGAGTACCGGCCCTTAGTCATCAGCTTCTTGACGTAGTCCACGGCCTGGGCATGCTCCATGGCCCCATACTCAGCCACGATGTCGTAGAAGGTGTTCTGCACATCCCTGGCCATGTTCCGAGCATCCCTAGGGGCAGGAAGGAACCAGGAGTGAGGGCTGAGCAGGAGTCACCCGAGTGACAGTCCTGCAGTCCCAGCCTCCCCACTCACCCACAGACGTAGATGTGGGCGCCTCCCTCGTGGATCAGCTTCCACAGGTGCTCCCGGTCTCTCTTCAGCAAGTGCTGCACGTAGACCTGGGTGGGAGGGTGAGGTGTGACAGCAGGCCCAAGGCAGCCTTCCCCGGCCCCCACCTTGCCGCCGCCCACCTTACCTTGTGTGCCTGCTCCCGGGAGAAGGCCACATTGAGCTGGTTAAGGGTGCCATCTTTGTGGAACTGGGCCAGCTCCTCACGGTACAGGTAGTCTTCGTCTGAGCGCCGGCAGCCGTAGTAGAGCAGTGTCTCTCCGACCTCCTTGCCTGGGCAGCAGTGGGCCAAGGTGAGCTGGAATCCCCAGCTGTCCCCAGCCTGCTCCCGCCAGACCCCGACCCCTTACCCTGCTGGCGCAGCCAGGCTCGCTCCTGGATGAAGCCAATGAAGGGGGCGATCCCCGTACCAGGGCCCACCATGATGACCGGCGTGGTAGATTTGAAGGGCAGGCGGAACTGGGACTTCCGCACAAACATGGGCACCAGGGCCTTGCGGCCATTCTCCCCGGCAGGCTCCTTGGCCCGCAGCCAGCTCGTGGCCACACCTTTGTTGATGCGGCCGGACTTGGCTTCATACTCCACGGCCACAGCGCAGATGTGCACGGAGTTGGGGTGGACCTGGAGAGGAAGGCTGGCCCTGTCACCCAGCCACGCCCATGCCCCACGGGTCCCCCTTCTGAGCTGCCTTCCCGGCTGGGTAAGCCCCGGTCTTGCCCACTGCCCTGGGCGGGACCCCTCACCTTGGAGGAGGAGGCAATGGAGTAGTAGCGGGCCTGGAGCCGCGGCAGCAGCTCACACAAGTGGTCGATGGGGGGCCGCAGGGACGGGTAGTCCTGCAGGATGGCCAAGATGTGCCTCCGGGCCTCTACCACCCAGCTCAGGTACAACTCCTGAGGAAGACAGGACACGGAGGGTGTGGGGGTGCCGGGGAATGGAGCTGCAGCGCAGACCGAGGGGACAGCAAGTGCGGTCAGGCTCACCTTGCCCTCACCCGAGGATGACGCCATCTTGCGCAGCTGCTCCTGCTCTGAGGGCTCCGAGGCATACTGTGCCAGCTCATAGAGCACATTGGTGCGCGGAGGGTTGGTGATGTCCAGGTAGTAGGTGAGGGCCGTGCGGTAGGAGGTGGGGCAGGGGAATGGGTGCTTCTTGTTGGATTCCTCTGTGGGGAGGGACGGCAGGGTGGGTGAGCGGCCACCCTGGAGTAGGAGCCTAGTATGTGCTTCAGGGAGCAGGGGCCTAGCAAGCAGTGCCAGCAAGGTACCACCCGTGGTGCCTCCTTGGCCCTGGCCAAGGCCTCAGGTTTGCCAGACACAAAGTCTTGCCAACAGGACTGTGCCTCAGCGGAGGTGCGGTGGACAGATGGGTTCCTACAAGGTTTGACAGAAATGGGCCCTTTCCTGACTGGGCCCCAGCATAGGGCCACAGGGGGTATGTGGGATTCCTGGAAGGAAGCTCGGGCTGGGCAACTCCAAGTCTAGTGCTTTTTGGAGCCTTGAGTCCCCAAAGCATGGCTGGCGGTGCTGACTTCAATCCTTGCATTTACCAGCAGGGTGGGCCCAGAAGCAGGAAGGGAGCGGCAAGGCCCACTGAGGACCATGACGGAGCCAGGCCGAGTCCTGTGAGGCACAAAGCTCTAGCTCCATGCCTCAGGTCCCCTCCTCCCCAGCTGTGACAGTATGGGGGCACAAGGGAGAGGCTACAGCAGGGCCCGAGGGCACAGAACCCATACGGGGACCTTGAGAAGCCTGAGCAGAAACGCAGCCTCGGGCTTGGCTGATGGGACTCGATGGCAGGGCTCACCATCAAGGTTGTTCAGGGACATGATGACATCTAGGTCGGCCCCCAGGATCTCTCCGAGCTGGTTGACGAGGGTGGAGTCGTTGGCTGGGTACACGGCCACATGATCCCCAGACTCATACCTAGGAGGAGACAGGAGGCTCAGGAGGGTAGAGGGCAGGCGTGGTACCCAGGGCAGGGGGAAGGACAGAAGCAGCACATGCCTGATTTTGGAGTCGGAGATGTCTAATTCCAGGTGCATGAGGTGTCGCTCGGTTCCCTGGTTCAGCTTCCGGTTGGTGGTGACTGAAGCCAAGAAGGGATTCTTGGCATCAAAGGGGCTGGTAGGAAGAAAGAAACTCCGTGATTGGCTGGGTCTCTGATCTGAACCTCCTGGTGGGATTTTCTTGTGATCCTCTAGTTACACAAAACAGGCTGCCAGTGTTGGCCGGAGGCTGGGCCTCTAGGGATCACAAGGAAATGTCCCAGCCTGATCCAATCAGTACGCGGCCCTGCAAAGTGGGCAGAGCCAGGTGGCCAGTTCATTCACAGAGAAACTGAGGCTGGTCCCTAAAAATTCTGTGAGGGCCTCCTCTCCGCACAGGAGGGCTGAGTGCAGAGGCTGGCCACTGCTGGGAGATGAGGCCCAAAATGGAGATTCTGGGGTTCTCTGCAGATTGTGGAACACAGCTTCCCTCCAAGGTCACAGTGTCTGGGATGCACTTCTGCCCCGGCAGGGCTGTTTAGCCAGACTGGCCAGAGCGGGGTTGCTGGATTTGACTCTCAGTGGTACCAGGATGCCTGGGTATCTTCAGAGGAAGTTTAGGGTTACTTGGGGGCCCAAGCGAAAAACATTGTGTTTTTGGACCAAAAAAGTCTCTATGTTAAGGTGGATTATAGGGAAATGAGCCCTTCTGTCAAAATTCGACCTCAACCCAGCACCAGCCTTGCTGTGTTCCTGTCCAAGGACTGGTGGGTACCAAGATGTTTACAGCAAGGTGCCAAGGCAGATGAGTGCTGCTCTGCCCAGACGGCACCCGGAGGCCTCTGCCAGGGCAGGGCTTCTGAGGGCCCGGCAGGCAGTTACCTGACGCTGCACCCACCCTGCTGGGTAGTGGACATGAAAACGTAGTGCTCCTGCTGTGCCCACGCAGGAGATGGCCCATGGGGGTGGGGGGGGAAACACAGTTGCCTGAGGCATGAGTGTGCCAAGAACCCCGGTCTCCTCGCCTCCCGCACTCACGGTTTCTGGTTCTCATAGCTCTTCAGACGGCCCATCTCTCCCGTGTACACCCTGGCCGTGTCGATGTCCGTGTGGACCTGAATCTCATACTGGCGAATGCTGGGGAGGGGAGGGAGAGGGTGAGGCTAGGGCTGCCGGGGTCGGTCCAGAGAGGAGAGTGCCAGGCTACAGAGGGACAGTTCTGAGGATGGGGAGAAGCCCAGATAGGACACAGGAGGCAAGGGACCTGCAGCACTGCTGTGAGGACGGGCATGGCAAGAAATGGGGCCAGCATAGAGCGCCAAAGTGAGATTTCCAGGGGCGCGGGGAAGCTGGGCAGCTGTGGGTGGGTGGGAGGCAAGAGCCCACTCTATTCCCACACATTCAGGGCAGTGCCACTCCTCAGAACATAAGGAAGCCTCCCTGCCCCTGTAACAGCTGCTGCCACATCCCTGGTGCCACCCAGGCCAGGCCCCACCCTGACAGCTGCCACAGCATACGTCCTGATGCCTCCCCACTCACCTGGACTCCTCTCCAGTGGCTTCCACCCCGAAGAACTCACACACGGCCGGCCAGAACTGCTCTCGCCATGTGATAAAGTCCTCTTCCAGGCTGAGGAGGGGGAAGACGCCTGGGTTTGACCTTGGTGTGGCTGACACCAGCAGGAGGCTAGGCCAGCTCAGCCCCTTTCCCTGGGATGCCCCACCCAGCAGCCACACCCAAGATCCAGGGCTCCCTTCCCATTGGCCACTCAGCCACACATATACACCAGGCCCGAGGTGGAGGGCTGTGCCAACTGTAGGGGCTTCTAAGTGTGTGTGTGAGCCATGCCATGAGGCAAAAGATGTAGAAAAGAGGCAGAACCTTAGGCTCTGTGGGCTGGGCTGGGGCCAGCACCCCACCCCCACAGCAGTGCAAGCCTAATTTTCAGCTGCCAGAGCCCTTGTACCCCCTTGGGTCCCACAACCTGCTCCCTCCCCCTGCAGCTCCTAAGGGTGACTATGTGTAGGCTGGGACTATGGGCACGGGGGGGTGGGGCACTCACTTCCCATCGTCGTCACCCATGCCCAGCTCAAAGATGCGCTGGGCACCGAGCTGCTCCAGGCGCTGGTCCACGTACTTGCCCATGGCGTTGAAGTGTTCGTACGTCTTATTCCCAAGGCCAAACACCTTTGTGGACAGAGGGCAGCTCTGAGACCTGGCCTCTCACCTCCCAGCCAAACCTGACCTGGGAGGACATTCATACAGTGCTACCCAAGCCAACAGGCAGCTCCTGGCACCACAAACACCTGGGCCACCATTAGTCCCTGAAGTGCCATTGTTTGGGTGACTTGCAGCCTACACGTGGCCCTCTCCACACCCAACCCTGAAGCCTCAATTCCTAGGGCCAGTGCCCCTGCCCGCTTGGCTGGTGACCCCAGCCTTTCCAGCCCAGCCAAATCTGTGTCATCCTCCCACACCTTCTGGTCTTCACTCTCGAGGAATTAGTGTCCCCTGGGGACATAGGAGGAGATGCTCTCACAGTGCTGGGGCCAGAGGCATGAGCCGCCAGGCCTGCCAGGCCCTCTGTGGAATGTCCCCCCTCCCCTTCCCCATACAAACAGCTGGTGCAGGGGGAAGGTTTCCTTATGGGTATGAGGACCTGGAGCCCAGAGGAGCTGCCAGCCACCCAGGGGTCTGTGAGAAACTCACCGCATACTTGACACCAGAGAGGTCCACATCTGTCTCCTGCAGCCAGTCATAGAAGTCCTGAGCATTGTCAGTAGGGTCCCCTTCACCATAGGTGGCCATGCAGAAAACCACCAGCGAGTTCTCTATCTCTGGCAGGGTGTTCAGGTCGGCCTGGAGGGACAAGAAGGGCCAATGCCACCACGATGGCCTGTTCTGGGCCAGGCTCACAGCTGCTGACAGGGCAGCAGCAGGAGAGGCTGGCCCAGCCCAAAGCATCTCCCAGCCTGGATGTCTGGGATTGCAGTGCTGTCTGAGAGGGCACAGAGGTGAGGAATGCTGGGAAGGGCTGGCGCTGGGCCAGGTGAGCAGCAGGACAGTGAGACATCTGAGGCTGGTGGGGCGATTCTAGGAAGGGTAGGAACAGCAGGCTGGGGGAACTCGGGGTGAGGCAGAGGCAAGGGTGGGCTGGTTTCTTCAGGGCTTGGAGAACATGATGCCCTTTAGATCCAGCCTGAGGCTCCACTGAGAGAACCCCCCTTCCCCCAGGACCTGCAGCCCAGCCACCTGCTGCTTCCTGATGATCTGACAAGAGACCTAGGTAGAGGTGGATGGGCACACTCTGCATGGTGCCGGAGCTGCAGGCATGTCCTTGTGATGATGACTGGCAGTGACCACCTGGGGGACTTTGTCCAGGAGCCCCTGGCCCCTGCCAGCATCTGCTTTCCTAGGGACTAGATGCGCTTCCCTGCATACCCCTCACTGGGAGGTGGTGGTCTGTTGGCTATCACATGTGACTGGCTGGCTACAAGCTCCTGGTGCGATTCAGAGCCATGCCACATGTGCAGAACAAGCAGGCAGGTCTGGACAGTGAGGGAGACGCGTCCTCCACAGCCCCTGGAGATGCTCTGCAGCTGGACGCTACCATGCAGTGGCCAGGGGCACAAGCTGGGGGCGCAGCTCAGGGCGGGTGGGAACGGCAGCCCCAACTGTGCCTTCTCCCTGATTCTCTGGCTACCACAGCCCCTTCCATGCCATGCTGTGCCCTTGGTCCCTGTCTCTTCCAGCCCTGGCCCACGAGTTAACAATAGCCTCAGCACAAGGCCAGAGATGACCCCATCTGACCATGGGTAGGCAGGGGCTGTCCAGGGTCCTGCCCATAGGCAGTCAAGACCATGGAACAGAGACCCTGAAGGCTGGGCTTGTGTGGCACTGGGAGAATCACCCAAGTGCCCACAGCTGGCTCCACGGAACCCAGGAAGAAGTCTGGCAACACTTCGCTGCTAGAGCTAGGGGCAGGATGCCCATTCCTGCCTGTCCCTTCACCTGGCACATCCTTCTCAGCCCCCCTGAGATCCACAGACTTCCTAATGGAGGGCCGAGAGAAGGGCCATGTGTGGCAAGAGCTCACCAAGTCATACTCCTCAGGGTCTGCTGCCATGCCCCGCATCCCGTAGCGGTGGGCGTCCTTGGACAAGCGGTTGGCAAACTCCTCAGCAGTCCCAGTCTGGGAGCCATAGAACACGATGATGTTCCTCCCCTAGGAGGCAGATATGAGGTCAGTGAGGGGCCCAGGAGCTAGATGGCACCACACTCCAGGTGACCCCGGCCTTCAGGGGCAGCCTCTCTCCTCCCTGCCTTCAAGTCTTGTCCAGGTCACTCAGGCTGTTATGTTATTCACAGAGCTTCTATGATGGAGAAGGGTAAGTAAGCATTGCCTGAGGATGCCAGCCACAGCCACCAAGGTAACTGCACGCAGGCTGCTCAAGATTACATTTTGACACATTGTTTAGTGATGTGGGGAAAATGCAACATAATGTTAAGTAATAAAAGGAAGATAACCCTTGTGGCTGTAGGAATAGCACAGAGGTTAAAGTGCTTGCCTAGCAAGCACAAGGCCCTGGGTTCGATTCCCCTGCACCACATAAGCTGGGTGTGGTGACGTACACCTGTAATCCCAGCACTTGAGAAACTGAGACATGAGGATTGTCATGAGTTTGAAGCCAGCCTGGGCTACATAGTGAATTCAGGACCAGCCTGAACTACCAGAGTGACTTCAAAAAAAAGGAAGGTAACCCAAAAGCATTTATAATATAATCCAATTGTTTCATATGTCTATATGCATACAAACATACACAGAAAAGAGAGAGTTTACCTGTGGGGTTTTGATTCTAGGACCCCTAGATATCAAATTCTACAGAACCTTAAGTCCCTTACGTAAAATGCTATAGTATTCGCATAGAATCCATACACTTTAAATCATATTTATCTCGAATACTTAAAACTAATGTAATACCATAGCTTTTATACTATATTTAGAGAATAATCACAAAAAATCTGTTCATGTTCAGATTCTGTTCTGAGTATTCTTGATCTGTAGCTGGCTGAATCTGCAGGAACCCAAGGATAGAGGCGCTGGCCATGTGGCAGGATGCACAGGCAGGCCACGTAGCTCCTAGGTGTGCGCGAGACCCTACGTTTAATGCCTAGAACCCAAAATTAAGTAATAAAAACTGACTTCAGTGACTGTTAAAAACTCTGAATATACTAAATAACACTCAAGTATGACACGAAGATGGGTAACGTATATGGCATATAAATTGTTATCTAAATTAATCTGTTACCCGAACTATACACATAGGAAATTATATCCAGGAATCTGTTTAAAGTAAGAGTCATGGGGTGAGGTGTGGGAAGAGAGCCCAGCAACACTAGATCGGGGTCCCCAGTATCCAGGTCACAGACCTTGGAGATCTGGGCTGCCGGGACAGATGAGTGGTGTGCAAAGACTTGCACCAAGCTGCGCCTCCTGCCAGTCGGTCCCTGCACGGGAGGCAGTGCTTTGCTCCTCCCCCAAGCTGCGCCTCCTGCCAGTCGGTCCCTGCACGGGAGGCAGTGCTTTGCTCCTCCCGCCCGCGGGGCTCACTGTGACAAAGCCATCCTCCACAACCCACGGTGTACAGGTACCTACGTCCCATCCCCGCCACAGGGATGACGGTCTTCAACTAATCTGGTCCCTGGTGTCAGAAAGGTTGGGGACCACTATATAGATAATGAAAAAAGTTATAAAGCTTAGTTAAAACCATATGCTGCTAGAAGTAATCAGACAAATCAAAATACTTGAACAGAGAAATGCAGAAACAGATCCCAGTACAGGAATTAAGTGGCTCCCTTGTGCCACCAGGGCCACAATTCATGAGAAGGACAGGGCAGGAAACTCACCGTTTTCTTCATCTTTTCCACGAAGCTGCTCTCCTTGACAGAGGATGTCCTAAAAAACAAGTGTCCAGTGGGTATGGGCTGCTGTGTCATAGGATGTAGGTGTCCTGTGGCAGCATGGCAGGGGACAGTCCATCGGTGCCCGTGCCACTCCTCTGTGACTAAACCAACCTCCGGCCTCTAGTCCTGCACTCCAGCTGGAGGAAGCGAGCTTCTCGGGCTCTCCATTCCCCACAGTCAACACATCGACCTTGGGAGGCCAAGACCTCTTGCCCCCAGGCAGATGAAGACTCCTTTCTCTTAAACAAGTGAGGAGGTCTTTGTGTCCCTCTTCCTCCCGTGCACCAGCAACGGTTCTTTCAGTCTTAATTACCTCTCCCTTCAACTCCCTCCCCTACTCTAATCCCTGCCTCACAGCAGAAGGGAGTCTCCTAAAAGAGGTACCACTGCGTCCCTACCCCACTTTAACCTTCAGTGGCTCCCAAGTCCCATAGAATGGGGGACACAAGTCCTCTTGCATCTGTTCTACGTGCCCAGCCATGCTCAGTACATGGACCTACATCACCCACCCCCGCCTCTGTCCTACCTTCCCTCCCATCAGACGGCTTTTTCATCCCCGCATCTCCCTCTCCTTCCCTGTGCTCCCAGCCCTGACTGAATTGGTCCCCTCCCGGTAGTCTGGCAAGTCAGCCTCATGATTGGCTTGGGACTCAGCCGGTCCTTGGGATCAGTCCACGGGCTACTTCTCAGCATCAGACTCCTGGGCCCCTCCTCCATTTTCTGTCCCTCTCTCTCCTCTGTCTTTGCCCCAGGCCCGCAGGGCCACCGTCACCACCTCAGTGGAAAGCACCTTTCTCTTCTGCCAATCTTTAGGATATCTGAAAGTGGACCATTCTGACTAAACCAGGTCTGGACACTAAAACACAGTTGCTTCTACTCAAGACATCATCAAGGGAACCAAAGGCCTCAAGCTATGGCGTGGGAGATGATATTTGCAATATGCAGATACCTGAGAAAGGACGCGGGTGGAGAATGTAAGAAAGTCCTCCAATCACTCAGAAAAAGATAAGTAATGCAACAGGAAAACCGTGAGGCCCAGAACACTTTCTTAATGGCCAAAGGGCACAAGGAAAGGGGCGCGATGTTATAGCGCCCCAAGGGAGGGAAGGTCAGACCACAGGGAGCTGCATGTGTGCCATCAGCAGCTAAAACTAGTCAAGACCAGCTGCTGCCAGGAGCAGGTGAAGTGATGGAGCTGATGGGACATCTGTGGCCTTGGGTGGGGATGGGACAAGGCATGGCCATGCCTGAACGCTTAGCAGGCCTTCTGAGGCGGGACCCCAGCGCACCCTAAGCTGAGCAATGTCCCCTTGGCATCCTCAAGGGGAGGCATAGGGCATGTCGGCAGAGACGCTGGCGAAGGAGCCCACATGCAGGCCGTGGGCAGAAGTGTAGAGGAGCTGCGGATATGTGTACTGTGGAACAGGATGAGCTGCACTGACCCACCAGCTGGGGAGGAATCCCGCGAGCCCTGAGCTGCATGGGTGTGGCTGCCCTGGGGTGAAGGGGTGGGAGGGGCTCCTGGGCGCTGATGAGCAGGTGAGAGGTTGTACTGTATTCATGTGGCTGGAATCACGTGTGTGCACTTAGGAAACCCGCACATACCCTGCCGGAAGCAATATAGTCCAGTAAAAAGTTCACATGTGAGCTGTGTGTTTGTACCGAACTTGCTCCCAAGGCCCCTCTCTCACCGGACCAAGGCTCTCAGGCTGGTCCCAGAAGTGTCAAGGTGAGGCAAGGTGTTCTAGTCAGGCAAACCCAGGTACAGTTCCTTGCTGAGTGGATGAAGAAGCAGGATATGAAGGACCAGTGCAGCCCGTGTCACGTGGCACTGTCTCGGGGTCACGAAGGTGACCACCCCTATGCTAGCGAACTAGGAGCTCCGGCTGCAAGGTGACTGGGCCACCTGCTGGATCCAAACCAGAGCATGGGACAGGGCAGAGGATGCCATCAAGCCCTTGTATGTGGCACAAGGAAGGACTGCACACGTGTGTGGGTGGAGCTGGCCAGGGTACCGGGCTGGAGGTGCAGGTCACAGGGAGGGCCATGGGAGACCACAGATCCGTGGCAGGGTCAGGGCAAGCACCGAGGGAGGGCCTCAGGCCTGCCCCACCCCACCACTCACTCCCAGCTCAGTCTGTACAGCATGGGGACTAGGCCCTCTGCCCAAGTTCTGCCCCATCATAGACCAGCATGCATCAGCGTGCTGCTGGTTAATGGTTGTCATAAAGTGGAACACTGCAGACCTGGCCAGGTCCCAGTGGCCTGCTCTCCAGGACCCAGGGGAGCGAGGAAAGCCATGCCACCATGTGCCTGTGGAATTCTGTTACGAGACTCTATTATCTACTCACCTCTGAGCAAATTGATTAAAATGATGGTTAGGAACACTTATTAGCAACCTAGATGCATGTTTCCTGTGGAACAGTATGCAGAAAAAGCAAGCACAGAACTCAACAGTTCTCCTTCACGAAGTGTCCAGAACAGGGAAAGGCGTGGAGACAGAAGGTAAGGAGCGGCTGGGCAGGGACTGCTGAGGGACCAGTTTCCTTTTGAGTGACCACAGTGTTTCGGTCAGTGCTGGTGTTTCGGTCAGTGCTGGTGACTCTCCCACATGGTAAGTATACCAGCAGCCCCTGAACTGCATACCTTCAAAATGATGCATTCAGAAAAATTAAAAAAATTTTATTGTGACAGAAACTCTAAGGAAGTCGGGCAGAAACCACGGCACCCAGATACTGAATACATCTCTCTCACTCAAACTCGGCACCGGGCAGGAGGAAAACACGACCTGTGTCCGCAGAATGTAGGGTGCCCACTGCTCCTCATTCAGGGGAAGAGCATGATGGGAAACAAGCCAGCGTGGGTAAGGTGAACATTCCAGGACGAGGACAAGGGACCAGACAGCTTCTTTCACTTTCCAAATCTTTGCTCTGACATTTTAATAATTAAATATACCTTGTAATTTTAAAGGAGAAAGGGTTCCCCGAATGCCCCAAGGTGGAGAAAATGTCAAATAGTTTGTGGTACAGCCAACCAGGCACAGTGTCCACACACTAGGGAGGGGACGGGGCCTCTGTCCAGGACGGAGGCCTTCACTGTGTTGAGTAAGTGGGACAAGCAAGTCAGAAAGTGGTAGGCATGGGGCTGGGTGTGCTCAGTGGTACGGCACTTGGTCCTGGGTTTAAATTTCAGCACTGCAACGAACAAAGCGAAAATCTAAATGGAAAAAGTAGTACAGGTAAGAGGACCCGCCGTGCTCCACAGGCGAGGAGCTCCGCGCTGCCCGGCACAGTGAGGGCTCTCATGGGGTCGAGGCCCTTCCTTTCCTATGAGGACTATGCGACGCTCGCACAGTAAGAAAGCAAGTTACTGTTTATCGGCACACTGTCTGACAAGGCTGACGTGAGGGCTCCTGCAGCCAGGACAATTTAGAATAGAGACAGGTGCCCTGAGGACAGACCAGAGTCAGAGGAGGGGTCCTAGAGAGGACACCAGTCTGCGTGCGGCCCTCATGGGGCCTGTCTGGTGGCACCTGCTTGCCATGCCCTGTGACAGGACACACTGCTGTGTGAGCCTAGCCTGTCCTTTTTCTAATGGGTCCCACCAATCTCTACTGTCTTTTAATACAGAACTTGAACTTCCTCTTCCCTGACCCCGGTGTAAGGTTGTCAAGACACTTTCTGCGAGAACTCTAATCGCTTTGCCTATGGCTTTCCCAACACTGGGGAGGCATCTGTGCATCTCTTGCCAATCAGCATCATTTACCATGACCCACTTGGGTGGCTGGTGCCAAGGCCTCTTTGCCCAGCACCCAGCAGGGAAGGTAGACAGAGAGGCCTCTGGGGCTTCTCACACCTCACACCCTCTGAGAGGGCCTGACATCAGCTGAAAAGCCAGCTCCTGTCTCATCTCAAGCCGAGATGTTCCCATAGGAGCCATATGCCCACAGGGTGGACTAACGGGGTACCAGATGGCTCAAGCCAGAGTTGGGTGGGCAGCTTTAGGTGGGAAAGAGAGGAAAGGCCTCCTAAAGGAGCTGGATGAACCCTGCTCTCAGGGACACAGCACAGCTCCTCCGAGAGAGCCCAGAAAGCAGCACCCTGGATGAGGAAAAGCAGCTCTGGTGGCCCAGGAGCTGGCTTGGGCAGTGGGGGGTATCGGGTGGAGGATGGGGGGCTATTACTGTGGAGCACAGGCCCCCTCCAGTCTGGCCCAGCCGTGGGAAGAGGTGTCCTGGGCAGGTCTGGCTGGAGAAGTCAGAGGGTGATCACATTGTCCCTGTCCTCCCTTGTTCCCCAGAAGGACAGAAAGCTTCTATAAGAAGCCCAGGCACTTCTGAGGCCCAAGTCTGGCCCATCCTCTCCCCACTTCCAAGGATCTCCTGGGACAGCACTGCTGGGTAGAGCCAGAGGAGACTAAGGAGGATCCTGTGCTACACGTTGCCACTGGATGACGTGTCCCACTCAGGGAGGAACGTGGAGACCCCTCCCCATCCCAAGGCCCTGCTCAGGGAAGCAGAGGCCACTGCTCAGCCCGAGGGCCCACACCTACACTGATCTGCCCTGGCTTTTTCCCACCAACAGCTTCAGGCCTGGATTTGCCAGGCCTGAGTCCCTCATAGGCAAAGGAGTAGGTAAACCAGGCCAAATCTCCTCCCTAGGGGCAAGAGATGGATAGTTAGGCATGATGGCATAAATCTTTAATCCCAGCACTCTGGGAAGTGGAGGCAGGAAGATTCCAAGGTCAAACCCAACTCTGGCAATTTAATGAGATGTTTTCTCAAAAAAGTGTAGCAGTTCAATGAGAAGGCCCTGGGTTCAATCCCCAGTATGAACTCCTTTCCCCTCCCCCCACTATGTG